>JAAWXA010000003.1:1416130-1689870 GCA_038090715.1 Florisuga fusca
CCAAGGGGCGGCAGAGGCGAAGGCGGGCGGGGAGGACCCCCCGGAGCCTCCCGCACCTGCCCGGACGTCCCCCCCGTGGTTCGGGAGATGGGACCAGGCAGAGAGCAGAGAACGGCCCTCAGGTGGCTCGGCACCTGCCGTTCCCACCCCTCAGCAACCACCGCCGTTTGGCTTTTGAAATCACCCGTGGGAGGTGGGAAGCCAGATTGTGAGTGTTCCATGCAAAGTACGGGGAAGCTGTCCCGTCAGGGTTGCTTTGCACACCCTCGGGAGCAGAGGTTGTCTCTTGGGAACTGGATGAGCAGCATCCCATGCAATGGGCTCCTTACCCCAGCCTCTAGCCGGTCAGTCCCGTGTTATCCATCAAAGCATTGGGACAATTCGGGCAAATACATACATCCCAGTTGCTTTCTTCTCTTACTTTAATTGTTTTACTACTTTATTCACTTTGGTCTTTGTGGAAGAGAAGCTTTTACTTTTGGGGAAAGAAAGGGTCAGTTTCTCCTTTTAATCTCAGATCTGGAAGCTCACGCGATCTTGAAATGTCACCACATGTTCTGTTTGATTGTGGGGCTTCAAAATTACTGTGGCTTGTATGCAGCCGGTGTTCAAAACAAGCATTTAAATCACAGCATTACTAAATAAAATACAATGCTGCGGTACCTACGTACAATGCAGTTTAATAAGAAACAAAACCAAGCCCATAGTGTACAACCCATCCAAAGTGCAAACACCTTGTTGAGACTATTCAGTGCATACACACTGGGGCATCCCACTTTTATTGGGACTTATTTGTACGAGGTAAAATTACATAGCTCCAAGAAGCCTTGGAGGTTTTATGGCTTAGTTCTCTGTACTGTGTCAGGTACCTCAGATGAGATTCTACTACACTCCTCCACACACAACTGCTTCTATTAAGTTATATATTTTTTAAAAGTCAAAATTTACATCTAAAAATGTAAAAAAAATTATTTTTATTTGATCATTGTTACGTGCATGCCCTATTAGACAGTGATTAGATATTCCTCATAATAATAATAGGGCCTACATCCTACAATTAATACCACATGTCAAAATAGATTAAGTTCTCATGTAGTCCCCTTTCCTTACAGGCTAAGGGATGACTATCTTCTCTCACTCCTCACCTGAAAGAATTCTTTCTCAAAAACATAGGGACAAATTTGGGCAAGTATGTACTGCTCTCAGTAAATTTAGGGCATAGCTAGGAAGAAAGGTTAAGAGCAGTTTATGAACACTTGTTCTTTTCACCCTTCTTCCTCCTCACCTTGACTTCAGGAATAGCAAATTATGCCAGAACACATCTCACTGCAATCTTTTGGAGGTAAATGACAATTGAACACTGCAAGAGGATGACAAGACAGAGTTTGCTAATTAGTGCTAACGTGTATTACATGTAATTGTGACTGTAATTTGAGGAACATTTAGGACTAACAGAAGGCTTGCAAGACTGACTTAACTCCATTTAATAAAATGGAATTAAACAGCACTAGCTGAACAACACTACTTACTGTTAGATTTGTTCCCATACTAAAAAAGCATTCAAAATAGCATGTGACTGCCATGTATTTGTGTCACACGACTAGGATCCTGTGCAAAGTTACAAGCAAAACTGTTTACAAGTAGACATTTCACAAGTTGCAAAGGAAAGATGGAAGAGTGAAGGGGAAAGGCACATAAAACCAGCCTATTAGTGAAGTGTCTAGTTTGGGATTTGGACAGAGAGATCAGGAAGTTGACTCCTGATGACTCCAGATTTGCACCTTTTGGTGTTTACATGTGTTTTTTTTTAATAAAACATCATCTGATTGCTTGTTCCTTACATATTTAGAACTCAGTCCTAAAAACAGTGGATGTACTTCCAAAACCAGCTTTCAATGTTTTGGATTAAGAAGCACACAGGACCAGTATCTTCTAGAGCAAGACACTAATCTGGTTTGGTTTTAAATCACTTTCACAATTGGTTACACTGCAAGCTAATGTAAAAGCTCATTTTGAGTTTTATAAAACATTGGACCATTTATCAATGGATGTAAATACACTGCATAATTAAATAAATGGAAAACCAGAAACAAATTAATAATTTGTTTTTTAAATATAATACCTCCTATGATGTCTTATGGCTATGAGAATGCCAGCAGAGGAGATGGAGATCACCTTAGGTATCTGTACAGACATTTCCTTCCTGGGCTTCATCTCAGATACATAAAAGCTGTTAAAAGACTGCAGGTGAAATGGTCAGTTCTTCAACTTCTGTTCACCTGCAGAGTTTAACTGTCAGCCCTGGCTTCTGCTTGCTTTTTGCACCATACAGTGGGCATTGTGCATCCTCTTGTAGGCTACCCTGTTGTGATCCTGCTCTGCCCTGACTGTCAAAACACAAAAATTGGGTTACAAGGAGGGAATGCACCAGCCTATAACTTCCAAGCAAATCTCTTTCATCACAGCTTGATAAACTTCAGAGTGCTATGAAAAAAATGTGAAGTACTAGGAATGTTCTTTCAGATCACTTAACATGAAGGTAGTAGTAGCAGTGACCTAAATATGTGAATTATAGGAAATGTCCCACAAGAACAAAGCAATGAGAAAAATTCTTCAAAGTGTGTAGGGGGATCTGTAAAATTAACATGTCTAAAATCCATATTCAGCTAACGTGTACAGAGTTTTCTAAATGGAGAAACAAAGCAAGCTTTAGGCATTGCTGGAAGTACCTGAGTTACTTATTCATGTTAGCATAGAAAGTTGTTCCTGCAAACATACACATTGTCCATGCAGAAATACAGCTTTACAGATCTCACTGTTTCCACTTGTTCTGACTTGCAGAAGTATTTATAATCAGGGTCCAGATCCAGCCTTTACCAGGGTAAAGGTTCTGAAGGTAGCTGTGAAACTCAATAAAGACTGCCAATTTCACTGCCATCCCTTCACCTCATAGCTAAAACTCTCCCAGATGGTTGATGTCAGACTCAATATGAGAAATACTGAACAGCACATTTCAGCTCAGTGAATACAGCTATGAATACCATGGTACAAATGGTACCAACTAGACTTCTGCATATTAGGCTCTTGAAGAATACAAGGCTATATGCAGAATTAAAAACACAGTATTTGCATGTGCTGTCTTTCATACTGTGCTTCACACTTAGTCAGTCCCTGAAATTTCCTAACTGAAGCAAGGAAAGACTGGTGAAAAGCGTAAAAAAAAAATGTTGGTATTTAAAGGGAGATGTTCAGCTGCTACAAAACAGCTCCACTGAGATGGTTTGTGCTACAGCAGTTGGTATCAGCTGATGATCTGCCCTTTATATTCAAAGAATCCCAAAGTGCTGGGTGCATACATACACTATGTGAACATTCAAACTCGGACACATCCAGTCCTGATAATAGAGTATGTGTCACTAAAATGCATATGAAACAGAGGAAAAAAATCCAACTACACAGGCACTCTAGCTGCACTGGAGATTATAGCTTATAATGCAGGTTAATTCATTATTTTATTCAAGGAACATAAATTATTTCAACTCTAGTATTGATTCCCTTCATAATAAGCATATTTGTTTCTTTTTCGCTAGGTCACTTTGGCACCTATGAAATGAAGGGTAATACTTTTTCCTCCACCTCAAAAAGTTTTTCTGGGGGTGTCTAAATGAATAGCTATGTATTTCTCAGGTCAACAGTGCAATATTCATCATGTTTAAAATATTTTATTGAATCTTTCCTGATTTTAGTGGCTAGTGATGGCTATAGTTTTTAACTGAGCTCCCCAGACTAAGCAAATTCATTTCAAATCTGCCTGTTCAGATCTGATCTGAACTTTCTCTGCAGATCAAGTGAGCAATGTTATTCTTTTTCTGCTTCCTTACTTACCGAAGGAGAAGCCAAAATATAACAGAATGTATGCATACCAGCGTTAAATAGAGCAGCGACATTTCTTGTGCCTGTTTCAGGAGTAGCAAAGGCAATCCTGTACCCCAGAGGTTACAAAATTGTGGTCTATGCTTTAGAGAGAAAAGTTGTAAAACAGTGGAGACTATCAGAATAAAGAATGGCTTTCCAGGATGTTAGGAGCAGGTTATATGGCTCCTATGTTAGGAGCCACATGTACGTTTCAAGGGAGAAGTCGACTCAGGCCTCATATAAAACATGAAATTTTGGGTTTAGAACTTTATGTTAGACATGTATTATCTATATTTGGGGTGCAAAGCCACAAAGAGACAAGAATGTCTCTTGGAAGAATTCAGGATGAGCCTTACATTTTCTGTTACTTTTATTTACTGCCATCCAGGAGGATCTAATGCAACACCTACTGGAGTCAGAAAGAGGTTTGCCATCCAGAAATGAGCTGCGAATTAAGGAAATGATTTTATAGATATTTGAAGCTGCACTCATTTGAAGATGAGTCTGGCAAAGAAGTTGTTGTTCCATTTGATGTCTGGTTTTTCTCTGAACAGCCATAGGAACAGCCCTTCCCAATGACTTCTGAAAATTTGCATATGTAATTAACTTGCACAGATTCAAAGCCTGCAATAGTTTCCCCTGTCCTGCTGCTTTTTCTGTGTTTTGAGAGGAAGGGAGAGGTCTGGGCACCCAAATTTCCATTTGCTGCCATTATAAAATAAAAAGCCTGCTTACAAGCAGATACACAGAGCAATTATATGCCTTTTGCCACAAAGACTATGTATTTTACCAGCAGGTTACCAGGTAAAAGATTGAGTGGTTTAGCTGAAATTAGAGGCTTGTAAAGGAAAACAGTGCAGTGGTTAACCGTAAAATTGCATTCATGGATGTAATCTTTAACAAATGCAGCAGTGAAATGATAAACATGACCCAAATCCTGTCTCTTACTGGGGGAGGGTGAGATGGAGGGGATAAAAGGAGATGTGCTCCCTGTTTATCTAAGCCCTGCACACAGAAGGAAACGGGTTTGGATGCTTCAGCCAGGACTCCGCATTTCCAAGCGGATGGGCTGCAATCCATCTGTCTCCCGAGTTTCGGCAGAGTTTTGGATGATGGCAGCCAATTTAAATGTCACTGTTTAATAGCATAATGTGTTTGCGGGAATCGGCTTCGCCACCTTCCTCCCACGATGTCTTCATCTTTCCAGACAAAAAAACTCGGGTTTCCCTTGTCTGATCCTGTTGGTGTCAGCTCCATGTTACTGGAACACACATACAGCTGTTTTCCCTATCACAGCTGCAACTCCAGCAGCAGTTTTGAGGCTTGAGAACTGCAGAGGGCAGTGAAAGGGGATGTTGAACTACACAACAAAACCGAGGCTAGTAAAAATGTATTTGGGAAGGCTGCAAGTCCTAACAGGGAAGTTCACCCTGGGTTATCTCCAGGGCTGGGCTGCTGCTGTCCTAGGACCAAGCAGACCTGGCCAGCCAAAGTATATCTCTTCCCTCGCTGCTCTTTAAAACTGGGTTTACAAGTAAAACCAGGGGCCCTGGACCAGTACGAGTTAGCAAAACATGGCACAGTCATCTAAAGGGGAGTGTCACAGTGGCATGGCTCCATGCTTCATGTCATCTCCTCAAGTTCAGGGCCAGAGAGAACCTAGCTTTGCCCTCTCAGATAGCCTGAAACCTCCCAAGCAGCTACTCAAAAATTATTTTTAGCCCTCCTTGCCTGATAAGTGTGTGTGTGTTTGCACAATGGAGGAAAGCCCAACAGCGGGACCAGACGGCCCTGAAAAGGGAAATCTGATTTTATCGCCTGCTGAGGATGCCGGTGACATGATTTCCTTCAGCTGGAAGAAGGGTCTCCGAGTTGCTTAAACAAACGGCAAGGCAACCGCACTGCAGCTTTTCCCCCGGCCAGTTTTGGGCACCCCCTTGCCTTCTGCAGCTGGAAGACAGGCACTTGCTACGCACTCCCCAAAGCGGGGGGGGGGACACAGCGGGGTACCCTACACCTGGCCCCACAACAGGAGCATTTCCCAGCCTGGCTACAGAAGAAAAACGGGGGCGACGGGGGGGGGGAAGTCACTCTTTCTGGAAAGTGCCTCTCAACGCTGGACACGCTGCTTTTGCCGTCCTAAGAGGCGTTTAATGGTACCAACATCCAACACACACCCTCCCCCGACAAAGTTGGAGGCAAGGCTCTCGGTGCTAAGCTCAGCCTTCCCACCCCGGGCGGTGAAACTAAGAAAAAGGACAATGAACTCCCCGTCCCCCAGAGAGACAAGCCCGCTAACAAACAGACGGACACGACGGGACCGAAAGGCTCCCAGCTCCCACCCCCGCTCCGCGCCNTGAGAGAAGAAACCATAACCCTGGCAGAGCATGAACGCGGCTCCTGGCTCCACCGAAGGGGCTTTTTCCCCTGCGCCGCGGAGCATCCTGACCGCCGGCAGCCGTGCACACCCACCCCACACACCTCCCGCTTTCCCCCGGTTCTGCGTTCCGGGAAGCCCAAGGGATTACGGGCAAATCGCCTTGGGCGTAAGCAGGTTTAGAGCCGCTTGGGCTGCCGGCGGTCAGGATGCTCCGCGGCGCAGGGGAAAAAGCCCCTTCGGTGGAGCCAGGAGCCGCGTTCATGCTCTGCCAGGGTTATGGTTTCTTCTCTCAGCCCGGCCCGTCCGGCTTGGAGCGGGCACGGACAGCAGGGGCTGTCCCCATGGGCCCGGCTGGGGGTCCCGGGACACCCCCCGGGGGGAGCGGGCAGCGCTGCCCTTCACATCACTCTGCTCCGGGCCGAGCCCTCTCTGGGGACCAAGAGGTGTTCAGGTTAGGGTCCTGGTGGTCAGGAAGTCTCTGCCCCTGATCCTGTGCCCATGATGCCACCCATTTGAACCCACTTTGGGAAGCGTCTTTCCCCTACAGAGGCAGCAGGTGGTCCCACATGTACCTTAAGACAAGCAGGAGCCGGGACACGGCATGGTCACTGTGACAAAGATAGCAGAGATGTGTAAGGCCGTGTCTGACATGGGGGGTTTCATTTCCAGGGCTACCACACCTGCTTAATGGAGTAGCAGGGTTTCTTTGCCCTCCATCGCACCTTTTACTAATACAGTGTACATGCTTCAGTCTTCTCAGTTTACTTGTTACCAGCATACACTTGAACACTAGCCAATGCATTACGACTCTTCAAGTGGATGTTGTTGCATCTTCTACAAACTCAACGTTTTCACTCATCTATTTCTCCCCGTTGTTGCAGAATAGGGGGATATGTTAAAGAGTAGGACTAGAGCAGAGAGCACTATTTCTCCCCGTTGTTGCAGAATAGGGGGATATGTTAAAGAGTAGGACTAGAGCAGAGAGCAAGAAAATGAAGCTCAGCCACCATCCAAAATAATGTCATTCTTCACCTCCATTTTCTATATTCCTTTTCATTCCAGCCTGCCGTTTTGAATTTGCAGCTGTCATGTTTGAATACAAAAAGTAATCTCTGGGTGTTCTACTTGATAAGTGCAAACATCAGTAAAGGAGTTTCATTTCACAAGAAAGAACAAAATTTGTATCTATAATAGTTTTATTTAAAGATATATTCACTTCCTTCATGGTTCAAAGCTTTTTCATACCAAAAAATGGCACACTACCACCTGAGCTCTAGCTTTTGCAAAATACACCTTGCTTGCTCAACCACTAAACCTGAAAACTCATATACAGGAACTTTAAGCAACTTGAAGTTACTACTTTATCTTGAGCTCTATACACACCCTTTTGTCCTGAAATTCAGATTCTTGTGCCTTAAGGCCCATTTTCTCTTTCCTGTGCCCTGAATCTTATACCTGTGCCTTGATATGCAATTACATTCACCTCATTTCATTTTGTGGAGTTCAGAGCTTGGTTTCCTTAAGTGGAAAGCTAGTACAGGCCCCAGAAGGTTACAACAACCTACTTAGGTTGAAGGTACATTTCAAGGTCTTGTTGGATAAGGAGAACAGACACCAGCTGCTGCACAGATAGGTCTAAATGAAACCCGTGCAATGCAGCTCCAGTTGGCCCCTGATCTTTTAGGCTCCTGGATGCCAAATATGATTTTTCACTTGTTTCTGGGAAAGAGATCAATTTTGGGCCTGATGGAGGAGCGTGTTATTTTCCTATGTGTGAGCCCTGTTCACCAACCTGAAGAGCACTGATTTCTGCTGAGACCGAGGTCTCCATGCTGCTTGGTTGAAAAATCACAAGCATTTTGCTGAAAAACATAATTGTCTCAAAGCTGACATGGAATTTGAAAGCAGATGTCAGAATCACAGGGGTGGGGTGTGCTTGGTTGTTGTTCAGGGGCATGCTGCCACCTCTAGTGAGGGGCAAAGGAACTTGAAGTCAGGCTCAAGGCAAGGACAAGCTTTGTTAGCAAGGGGTAGAGGAGCTGCCTGATAAAACTGAGTGCCCAACTGTCCCCTTGAGAAGATGAGGATGTTAGGTCGGGAGAAGAGCTCACTAGGGGCAGGTCTTTGCAACTGCTTTGGGAGAGGACAGTGATTCTCCTAGCTGGTTTACTAAACTGCATCAGAACATCTCCAACACAGCCTGGGGAGTGGTTTAATTTCATTCTCATTTTTTGATTTTGCTCCAAGTCATGTTGTTTGCTTGGGTTGTTTGGGTTTTTTTTATCCTTTTCAAGTTTTTCCACTTAGTCTAGACATTTAAGGTTGGATTTCTTGGTAGTCTGCTCTATCTACTGTGTTCAAAAGATGCCTCATCTCCCTCTGTCTCTTCTGTCCCCTGCCCTAAATGACTCAGTGAAAACTGGATCAACAAAAGCAAATGTTTCATTATTGACATTTTTCTTACATGAAGTGCATTGAAAACGTAATAACACGTGCCTGTGTTTTCTAAGCAAAATGCTTTGGATACATTGGACACACTGAAACATGCAGATTTGGATTCCCATGCTGTGCTTGGACATTCACAAGAAGTCCTCACTTTGTTAAGTATTTCCATTCCCTAGGAGGAAGAAAAATGAATTTGCAATTTTTTTTCCCTATTTTGAGGTAGAAAGACATTAAAAGAATGAGCTTTTTTACACTTTTCTGTATTTTTTCTACCTGAATTGCCTTTAACATGTATCACATAAAAAGTAGACACTAATTTTCATCAACTTATGCAAACATGAAACTTCCTTCTTTTCTTGGCACATAGTATGCAAGCCTAACTTCTGTAAATTCTTCAAGGATATGTTGTCATTCATTCTCTTCACTGTAGATGTGCCAGATGGCCTTTTTTTTTGCCTTTTTTGAAGGTAAGATTTCATCAACATGGTGGCTGGATAGTTCCTCCCAGACAGACAGGTAGTAACAACACTCAGTGGGTCATTAAAATGATGAAGTATTAAAAGTAGAGCAAAACGCACAGACTTCTCAATCTGGCAACCCTTCAGATAAGATAAGTAACAGACTGAGCTAAGAAAAAACATTTTTAAAATAAAGGTACATTTTTTCATCAATATTTATATGCAAAATCCTGATAGCTGCCTTGAAACCTGCTGTTTTCTGTTTGTGAGAGCATTCAAACTCCTGTAGAAATTCTTCCTTTCTCCCAGTTCTCAATGCCTGCTGCTTGGGGCTGCCTGGCACATGGCACCTGAGAAGTGTTTTTAGCCTAAAGTTTTCAGTCATAGCCTTTCTCCAACATGTGGCTTGTCTCTTCATCATGATTATTCCTCTCCTTACTCTAACAGCCACTTCTGCACGTACCTGTAAGAGAAAGGATGCTTTTAAAAACAATTCCCTGGAGTTTTAGATTTCACTAGGGGGGAATTATTTATGCAGATGGCAGAAATTTGGGGTTTTTTTTTTCTAGACAGAGAGCTTTAGGAAGAAAGAAATCACAGTGAGAGGAAAGCCTAAGGAAAAAGTCTTTTACTGGAGCAGCAGCAAAGGTGTGGAGGGACAATCCACTAGCTGCTTCATTGTCCTCCCACCAATTTTTTTTTTCCTTTCTCACTTTCCACCCCCAGACCCTGTGTCAGCAACTCCTTCCTTGTTCCACTGGTGTGGATAACCACCTGAATGCCTCCTTCTGAGCGGCAGCATCAGGGGCTAATGGGGCTAAAGTGTGTTTGCCTTTGTGGACTTCATTCAGAGACACGGGTGGGGGGTGTTTTTTATCCCACCCCTTTGGCCACCCTGACGTGCTGCTGCAGTTGCAACAGGTATCCTGAAAGTCAGCAGAAAAAAGGACACGAAGCACGGATGGCTGCAGGTGGCAATTCATTAAGGTGCTGCTAACCTTTACTAATGACCTCTGCCAGTGCCCCTGGCTGAAGACACGTACTAATGCAGTTGATTTAAGGTGTGTCAGCTTGCCATGGGTGATTTCATAAAAATACCTTTGGAACAAGCCATTTACCCCAATCTCTTGGCCCAAGGCATCACCAACTGTAGACAAACCATGCTCGAGTGGCATTGCCTGTTCAGACCCTGGTGACCAGTGCTTTGTCTCTTTCCTAGATGGTGTAGTCAGTGAACAACCTAGTGCTGCAGTTTTCATATTATCCCCCATGAATTTGAAGAACCTATTCTACACTTCTTCAGTGATAACTTTTGGTGGTTGTTGTCACACCTTTCTACCCTAGACCAGCCCAATTTTATTCTCATCATTGATCTTTCAGCTCCTGCTGCCACAGGTGTTGCCTGTGCTCACTGGGCATCACGCTCCACCTGAGGCCTCACCTTAAATAACGTCAGCCTGGGTTTGTCAAGGTGTGATGAACATGCTTCTTGGTTGATCATTGTGACCATTAATGAGGATATTGAAACATCCTTCCAGCTTCTGTGTGAAACAGAGCATCCTCCCCACAGCAGACTGTGAGCTCTAGGGAATATTTCAGCTGAAAAGTGGTTTCCTAGGAAAAACACATCAGTGTCAAAAGCTTTAGTGAATCAATGTACATGGCGTCCACACCACCCACAGGACTGACTTGTTTGACATGAAATGTCCATGAAAATCTGCATTTGTTATGCCCCTCCCTGTTATATTCTAAGTACTTACAAATGGTTTATTGTTATGTGGGGGAGAACTAAAGTTCATGTGATGGATCACTAATTTCTAAGTTCCTCCTTTTTCTCCTTTTTCAAAGTTTCACTTCATAATACAAGAACCGAACCTCTAAACACACGATATATCTTCACCTCATTTTTACAGGTGCCAAATAGCTCTTGTGGAGTTTTGCATTTGTGGTCACATGCTTCAGGAAGGTTGTTGCAAATAATGAGTATTTGCTTCTCTGAGTTCATTAAGACCTTGCAGGTGGAACTTTTTGGCAAGCATTTATTATAAAAGAGAAACAGACAGTAAAGCATAGAAGTTACTCCTGTGATACTTAAAAATCAGATACAAATTAATGAATATATTATTACTTCTGAAATGCATTGAACAAGAGTAACTGTTTCATTTAACCTCTGAGCCAATAGAAGTTTATAATGGCTGAACAGGTGTGGGAGAAAAGAGCTTTGTTTCCCTTAAAAAAGAAGAAAACGTGGCAAAATTATTTGTATGCAAAATGGAAAGAATTTAGCCCACCCAACAACTTGGCACTGAGATGGAGCCATTTTAATTTTTAATGTGTTCTACTGAGCACAGTATTTGAGAGCTTTCCAATTACAGCAAATCTATATGTAAAATTCCTATTGTGGTTGGTTTTCTTTTTGCACTCTATCACAGCGTGTGTTCAAATAAAAATGAACCAGATCTTTCTTCAAATAAACCAACCCCCTGCTTAATAGAGGAAAGAGAAAGTGACTTATCCCAGTGAGGTTTTTATTGCTTGCACAATTGAAAGGAAGAAGTGACAAGATGTGTGTGAAGTGGTGGGGAGTATAAATGCAGCTGCATGGTCATCCTAAATAAATAAGATGGACTTGTGTCCATAATCCTGATCTTTTCTGAAGATAAGCTAGAGACTACTGGGCCAAATATTGCTGTCATAGAAAAAAAATTCTTTTTCATAAGAATTGGGGGATGTATTGCTGAAAACCACAGAGCATTTTTGTGGCCAAGCCAGTGAGGTAGATGTTCACTTTTAAGCATGCAGTTTGGACAAACTGCATTTATTTCACTTTGAGCACATGCTGAAAGTACACAGTCTCAGTGGGGAAACTTGAAAATTGACAGATTTGAGAAAATAAATATTTGATCTATAGAGGAAGCATGAAGGCAAGAAGGAGAGATGACTGTGAAACAGAGCAGAGAATGAAGGATGTGTCTGTTTACTTTCCTAAGATGATACATTTTTCTGACAGTAGCAAATAAAAAAGTCAGTAAGTCCACAAATACCAGTATTAAGTAAAATTGATGCTTTTAGTAACTGAGCCAAGTATAGCAAGATTAAATTGATCCTTACTATAATCCCTGTGATATAAATTCAGTTATCTCAGGGAAAAATTGCTCTGCAAAGTTTTTCGTAGAGTCTATTAACTTAATGTGGATCTGAAATTCTGGCATTGGTCTATTACTGTTCCAACGTTACTTTCAAAGGACCCCATCAGATGGTTTGCATAGCTATTTTTACTTTTTAGTAAAGAGAGGATGGCACATGACTTACCAGAAAATAAAATACATTTTTACTACTTTAACATTGTTTAAGTTTTTTTTTTTTTTATTGTTTAGGGAAAGTCTTAATCCATGAAACAGCTACAGTGTATGAGAGAGCTCCAAAGTAATATTGTCTAGACACAGCCAAGATTAGTTTAGATAAATGAGGAAGTAAATAAAGGAGAAAATAAATAAAGTTATGTGTATTTTAGATTAATAAAGCTAGACTATACAAGGGTGAATATTCTACATTATTTTGTTGAAGACTTATGTTCAAAATAAGATGTTCTGAAGTTGAATGTCATCTTGTCATTTACCATGGAAGTTGTGCAAATAATGTTTACCTTTGTTTTAAGGGGAAAATATTTTATTATCTTACTGAAGATTTGCACAGTTAAAATTTTTATAGTATTAGTACTATAACAAGGTGTTACAAACAAGTATGTATTGCTACTAGGGCCTACTTGTGAAAATAGTTCATTAATAGAATTTACCTATCCGCATTACTGCTGCCAAATAAAAGCATATTCAGGCACACATACTTCTTCCTCCTCCTTGGTATTTTAGGACCAAATTGCCTAGAATTTTTTTGGTCATTGAATCATTCAAGTAGGAAAAGACACATTAGATCACCAAGTCCAACCATTAGTCCAACACGCTGCCAAGTCCACCACTAAACCATGTTCCTAAGCACCACATCCACCTCTTTTTAAAAATACCTCCAGGGATGGTGACTCCACCACTTCCCTGTTCCAGTGCTTGGCAACCATTTCAGTAAAGAAACTTTTCCTAATACTCTGGTGGGTAAATTTCTAATTTCCTCTTCTACAACTTGAGGCCATTTCCACTTCTCCTATCAATTGCTACATGGGAAAGGGAGTGACCCCCACCTGGCTACAACCTCCTTTCAGGGAGTTGTAGGGAGTGATAAAGTCTCTCCTCATCTTCCTTTTCTCCAGACTGATGAGTCCCAATTCCTTCAGTCCCTCCTCATAAAACTTGTGCTCTAGACCCTTCATCAGCTTCATTTCTCTTCTCCGGACTTGCTCCAGCACTTCAGTGTCTTTCTTGTAGTGAAAGGCCCAAAACAGAACACAGTATTTGAGGCACAGCTCCTACTTCACAGGGTGCTGAATTGAGATATTTCACGTTTTTCCTACAATGATGGAAATCTCTTATCACTGGCTGGAAGAAGGAGTCTCCTTGTTTGCTGGGAGCATGGTACAGCTGGGGTGCTGCACAGGGTGGCAAATAAGTTTGTTTGATTGTGTCAGTGTGAACAAATCTACAGGGCTATGAAATTCTTGTGGAGCTAATTCTTCCCTCACCAGGAAAGGTGGAGCAAGGCAGTGGTGACTAGAAAATACATTTTTGACCAAATTAAGGACAAAGTTTGGAGATGCCTTTTGCTTTATGTTTTTCTGCACTCATACGGTGTAGGGACTGGGATATGATTTATAACCGACCCTTTTTTTCTGTATGAGGTTTGTGAAACTTAGAGGGGGTTTCATGTTTGTGACTTGTGGGTGAAGCTATGCCAGGAGGAAAGGTGTGTGGTTGGAATGGAAAAATACCAACCTGATCAGCCTAAAAGAGATTGAGTAGTTCCTGGTCAACCACATTTATTAGGCACCAGTTTCTGAGATGAAAGCAGCTGAATCCCATGGAAACAAGCAGAGGAGGAATCAGAGACAGGCAGCCTTTAAGTGATAATATTTGCAGATGTCATGAAGACTGAGGGGTTGGTAAATCGTGAAAAGGGCAAATCATTGAAATCAATTATTTGGATTGGCTGGTGAGATGAACAAAAGCAAATATATTTCTTCACATCCAAATGGAAAACTGTGCACTTGAAAACAAAGTCTACAGGAAACATTTGTCTTTATCTTTAGGGGATGCCTTGGCTTTGAAAAAGTCTTATGGGTCATGGTGATTAATCATTTGTGTAAGCTCTACAGTCAGAACTAAATGGTAAGTTGGATTTTTGTAGTAGAAATGGATCTAGGAGCAGAAGAATTTCTGGTACTTGTGAGTGTTACTGCCTCTGTGCTTGGTACCGAGGTACATGTGTCTGAAGTATGGCATCTGGTGGTGTCATCCATAGTCCAAGGCAGATGAGTATTGTTTGGTAAGGCTGTAAGGAAGAGCCTGCAAAGCACCTCAAAGACAACAGAATATTCTTTAGAGATAAAAGCTCAAAGAGTTTGTTCTGATTAACAAGTGAAGTTGAGGTATGACTTAATCAAAGCTTGGAGGTCAGGGGGTTCTACACTCTACAGATGAGCTATCAGAAACTCTACTTACTGTAAGTTTAAAATTAGAGCTAAAAAAAAAAAAAAAGGCAGGTTCTAAAGGAAAGTTAAATTAATCATTGGAATAACATTCCAAGGTTCAAATTTTTTTTAAATAAAAGACTGGGTGTTGTTTTAAAAGAAGTTCTCAGGTGTATCTCATTCAAACTCGGGTGTATCATATAACTTGTTCTATTAAGAACTAAATAATCAACCACCACTACTCTATAGACATAAAATCTTCTATAGTATATACAGTGTATAATCTCTACTGAGTACAAACTCACCAGGGAATCTTCTGAGGCTTTAATCATGGAAATATGATACATGTTCTATAGGTTAGGAAAAAAACCTACTTTATTACAGCATATTGGGGTGTAGTAATATCCTCACCATGCCACAAAAGCAACATTTTTTTTGTTATTAGGGGAGGTTTGGGTCACTGTGAAAACAGAACATTAAGAATCCAAGAGCTGAGGCACGTTTTTGCATCTTCCATCTTATGCTCCCGGTGAAATCCTAGATGGCAATGACTGAAGCAGTCTAGCTGTCTATTTATTAGATATGACAGCTTCCCCTGATGAGGGTGTTTGTAATTCTAAGGGAAGAGCAAAGCCTAAGATGAAATGTCTTTAATTTTCTAACTGCAGAGTTGTTGCTTTGGTAGACTACTGAGACAGTGGTTCTGTGATCATTTAATGCCATCTCTACATGGCTGTACACCATGTAGCAGTAAAAATTTGATCAAAATCAGGCAAGAGCCTATGATTCCATTTCAGTTGGCTTAGCCAGAGCACAGTATTTACATCCACTTTATAATTTTATGTTGATTTTATTCTGGCTGCAGGAAGACAGCATGGTTAGAGCTGCCCAGACAGAGAATACTTGCTCTACATTAAATCTGCTAGGACAAAATTCTCTCTTCAGTATATTGTTAACAAATCTGAACCAGTGGAGTGACTTTTCATCAGTATATTGCATTCATATGATTACAGTGACTTTCAGATCTGACATGAAGTGCCCCAAAAACCAGAATCACTGTAGTATCAAACCCCAGCTTGGGAGCCAAGATGAAGTGAGACTTAAAACATTGAAGAGGAACCTCATTGTGCCTGCTCTCCAGTCTCAAATGGTAGCATTACTAAGACCTGGGATACCTTTCAAATTGTCAGTGATTTCTGAAAATAATAATAAAACATAAAGTAAACAAAAATCTCCAGACAAAATAGGAAAACTTTCAGGAAAATAGGATGATTTACTTTAAACTCCCCCTTTCAAAGTCAAGTTGTTTCTCTTCAGATGTTTCTCTTCATTATTTAAAATAGGTTAAATTCCCTCATGTTTGACCTAAATTGAGTTTCAGGGTTTGTGAGTGTGCTGTGTGAGCTGGGCACGCCAGTTAATTTTAAGAATGGTAGTAGTCACAGTAAATGAATGGTCTGTAACAACTAATAACTTCTTTGTCAACTGCTGAAAAATTTTAGAAACCATAAAGGTGACTTGGTTGAAAGTTGAGCTACAATGATGATATTGTTTTTCAAAACAGTGACAAAGATGCACTTTGAAATTAGATTGGGACGGAATGTTCCATAAAACACAGCAATATAGGCAGCAGTGTGATCAGCATGTGAATAAATTCTGCTGGGCTGATTTTTAGGAATAAATTCCTTGGACATAAAAATCAGTACTTACAATGTGGGTAGCATGAGAAACGAGGATTTTGAGGAGTCTGGAAAGCACAGTCTTTGTGGTGGAAATCTGGAATGAGACCACAGATCTTCAAGGTGTTAGATGAACTTGCCTCTGTGAAAAACAGATCAGGTTCTATCCAATTACTCTACAGTTTGAAAATTAATTTTAAAAACATGTTTCAAGACATGGAACAGTCCCAGACAGGGACAGGTGATCTGCTGAGTGTCACGTGGCTTTTATTGTGTGACTCCACAAAGTCTCCAGTCTTCATGAAGAGGTATTAGTCTCCATGTGGCTAGAACAGTTGCGTGCCAAGTCCTCAAAGCACAAAATCTACAGCCCAATTGGGTATTTTTTTGAGTATTGTTTTGAAGGCTCCTGAAAGCACCACTTCATAAAAATATGCAGTAAATCTGATGGTCTTGTTATTCCTTTCCCAGGAGCTCTGAGGGCTCTCATCCTCATGTAGTTTCAGAATGTCGAGTCTCTCGTACAGTTATACAGTACATTGGATACATCTTGCCTTTTTTCTTTTTTTTGGCTTATTTTAATCCTACATTGAGAAAATGCATAGCTAAAAATACTTCAGGATGCTTTCCAGGGAATACCACCCATGTGTTCCTCAAGAGACTCTTCTTTAACATTCCTTAACCCACATGGTATTTAATGTTTCCAGTGACAGACTGTGCCTCCATAAATAAGCTGTATGAGTTCCTAATATAAACTCTGCATTGCATACAGTGGAATAATTGCCTTAAAAGAATGCTGAGGTTAGAAAAGGAAGCAGTCACAGAGGTAAGAAATGCCAAAATTAAGGCACCCTGTGCAAATCCAGTATGAAAATGCCCAGTCTGAGCCAGTCTCTCATTATGGACTGTTTTTCCCTCCTGATTCATTCTACTACAAGGTACTTCCTATTCACCAAATATGAAGCTATTCGATATTTTTTCATATTCTTCATTTATACTAACACTTCTTAGTGGCTTGACACAGTACCTTTTATTGCCCATCCATATGGACTTCAGTAGAAAAGTCAGTCAGTGTCCACGTGGTTTAGTTGATGAGCCCTGTTGACTCTGATCCTCTCTGCATACCTGATGAGGCAAAATTCTGTTCAGATCTTCATGGGACATGCAAAATAATTCATCTGTGTTTTAAGGAATTTTCCTGCTGTGTTGCCAAACACCTTTTTTTAAACAACAAGGCCCTGGTATCCCTAACAGTGGAAAACATAATGAAAGCCAAGCCTAGAGATGCCACCAGCTCTTCTGCCTCATGTAGTGTCACCCTCACAACTGCCAAAGGAAGGAAAACTTGATCCACTCGTCAGCAGCATCTGTTCATGAGCCATAAGCCTTTGATCTGCTGGGTGGAGTTATTTTCTTGGGGGAACTATAAAATCACGCTTCCTGATGCACCAGAGTGCCTTTCATCATCCTTTTTGGTTTCAGAGAACCAAATCCTATAGCATGGGAGAAGCAGACTTTCATCCAAATGCAAGGTTTGCATTTTTTCCATGAGCAGGCACCTGTCAGAACCAGGCTGCAGAAGTAAATGCCACCACCCAAAGCTTTTGAGCAGGGAAAAAATACCTTCTGTTTGAAAAATCATTGGAAACTCAGATGTCTAAAGGGGTGCACGGCATTTCTGCTGCTATTAATGGTGGAATGATTAATGTTTCTAATTATTTGGAATATAGTTCGCCAAGGTATAAAAATAGAACTTGTAGGATCCAACTTCTTCCTAAAACCCACACAAATAGCCTATTTTGCATTGGCTTACAACAACAGATTCAGGGACAAATAGGACACTGACATGCAGAACTTTGAAGAACCTCCCTTACCATTAAAAAAACAAAAAAAACAAAAAAAACCCCCCGAAACCACAACCTGCTAGGCTAATGGGAGGAAAAAATAGCACCATAGCTCTGAGCAGCCCTCAGGCACCCTGCTCTGGTTGTGGAAATCTTTCTGTTTGGCCTAAGGAAAGGTGAAGGAGCATCTTCTGGGGGTGGTGAAGACAAGTGCTATCAGGCTTCTCAAAGTTCAGTGCCTTCGAGATAAGGGAGTTTTCTCAGAGCAGGGAAGGAGACCTGCCAGCTTTGCTATGAGTTGGTGTTTTCTAAGTAATGTTACTGAATGACTCTTCAAGCAGGGCTGTGCAGAGCTGTAAGATTATTTTTTTATTACATTTTTTTACTATTTTCATGAGCTGGTTGTTCACCATGAGATCAAACATGTTGTTTACTTGCATCATACTACCTCAGATACGACTCCTCTGAAGCAGACCTGTTTAAAAAGGTTATCCACGTGTGTCTGTAGCCTCCAGTTTCTTGGGGAGCCTTAGTAATCCACAGTTAAAGGGATAAGATCAGCTCCCTTTAAGATTATGGGGTAAAAGTGTGCAGAGCCTGCCTAGTGCTGATATGAATTTTACACGTTGAATTGTTGAAGCTGAGGAAGCTGCAGCTGCCAAAAAGAAGGGAACATTTTTAAATTAAGGAACCACACGACACAGGAAAAATTCTTGCTTAGCAAATGAAATGAGGATAAACAGCAGAAGAGAGGTACTTCATTGTTTATTTTATCAGCTAACTTTCCCTCAAGGGTATATCAAGGGTTGTTAGGTTTTTTTTTTCGTTTGTTTGCTTGCTTTTTTTTTTAATTGGGTGTGCTGCTGAGTGTAGAAGGGAAAAGAAGTCCAAAACCTCAGACATCTGTTCAAAGCTGGTTCATGCCATGGGTGTGCATGGGCAGATCAGTCCCATCACACCAACTCTGGTTTTGCCATAAGAAAGCAGGGTGCTCTTCACCTCCTGCACTTGGGCAGAGTGGCATCTCCTTTCTTACTTAATTCCTCTTGGTCCACATAACCAGTGGGTCTGAGTTTTCCCAGGTAAAGTCTATGCTTGAGTTGGTGAGTTGTCACAGGGGGCTGGGTCTGCAATGTGAAAGTGGCCACGTCACAGAGTTACTCAGCGATATTTATCCCTCGTGGGAAGGGAACAGGAAATAATGAGGAGAGGGGTGGAATCGAGCAGCAGGGAGATGACATTTCAAAGGAGGGAAGATGCAAATGTGAATCTACCGAAGGTGAGTTACAGAGCAGGGAAGACTGAACAGAGAAAAGCTGAGCAGAGGATCCTGTGTATTTGCCCGACAGCCATGGTGCTGTCTACACATCTGTTAGAGTGGTGTCGAGCTCTGTGTGCCCCTGGTAGCCTTCCCTTCAGCAATGAAGTGAGAAGAGTAAATAGGTTTCTTTTCCACATAGAGTTTTCCATTTCACCTGACTGCACTGATCCCTTTCCACCTCAAGTAAGTGAGCAGACACGAGAAGACAGAAAGTGATGAGAAGGTAAGAAAGAGGCAGCCTCACGCTCGTACAGTCGTCAGGCTGAATGCATCATTCCTGCAGCTCCATGGAAGGCAATGGAGCTGAAATTAATTCTTCATGCATGGATTACAGTGTTGCATAGTGATTTTTAGGCATCCAGAAAATGCAGTATAAATAGTTTATGCTCAGTCCTAAGGGTGAGGTGTTTCATTTGTTTACTTCTGTTAGATCATGTTTATTCTGCAAGCTCCAGGAAACAGCTGATTGAAAATTTTAGTACAAATGAGAGAAGTATTTTGAAAAAGGGTGGAAAAGAGCTGCAGAATGATAAAATGCAAGTTAAAAAATACATCCATGTATTTTCCATACTTTTCCATACTTTTCCATCCATACTTTTCCAGAGGAAATCTGGAAAAGTAAGTTAGAAATACACAGTAAAGCTGCATAAACCCAGAAACCACAGGAAAAACAAGCAAAGTTATTATAACCATTTTTATTTATGACAATTTGAGACACAAGAAAATCAGAGAGATGTAAAAGGCAGCAGAAACACCATGTCAGACAACTTTCTGACGGATAATGGTGAATCCAATCTTGTTATTTTATATTCTTTCTCTGCTTATGCCTAACATCTATCTGTTAAGTTTTGCTGAACATCACATCCACATCTTGAAAACAACCTCAGATGGACTCAATTCTTGGATTTTCTTCCTGAAAGAATAAAAACTTCATCGAGGTGGAGGAGAATTGGAAGTCTTTAATACAGAACAGACTCCAAATTCAGGTTGGTACATAAAAAAGTAATCAAAGCAAAAAAAAAGAAAAAAAAAAAAAGAAAAAAATCAGATCAGCAGGGTAGAAACATAAAGACTGAGTGAAATAATAACTGATCTAAATGAAATACAATTAAACAAGAAGGTTGAACCTTTCAGTCACAATCTGTTGCTTTATTCCACTGATACACAGATTTGTGACTTCTGTTGTTTCTGGTTCTTAGGGAATAGCTGTCACTGTCTCTCCTTACTGCATCTGAAGTCAATAAATCTGCCTTTCATGCATGCAGAATGAATTTTCATCCCCTCCAAGCTGTGTTCATTGGCCAGTTTGATAGAATTAAGTGACATGCATGAAAAATTGAGATCCCTAGTTTTCAGCCATTAAGTTAAGTATGCATATCACAGTCTCTCCCAGGTCCAGGAGGAAAGGGGAGCACAAATAGCAATAGTCCTAAGGTGCATCCCTTGCCATTATGGGTTGTCAAATGTCATGTTAAGGTACTCGACAGGTAATAAATAATGACAGCAGCTAAGTTCAACAAGTGCAGGCCCTTTTAATTTCTTTTTGTAAAACCCTCTCTCAGAGAATAATGTGTACCTCTTTCCAATAAAATTAATATAAAACCTCTGCTCAATGGCAGTATGTTAATTTGTCAGAAATCACCACCTTCATGCTACACAATAAAACATACCTTAATGCAGCACACTACTATATTGTCACCTAGCTCAACTAGAAGGAAAATTCCACATAAACTATTTTGTACCATCTGTTGTTTTGCCTAAGCAAGTTTTCCCTTTAGAAGATAATCCCTGTGAGATGGTAATTAGTGTTTGGAAAAGGTCTGAATAAACCTCTTGCACTGAACCTGCCTTAACACACTAAATTATTTTTTTAATTCTTCCCCCATCTACAGATTTCTTTTGACCCAAAGCATATTTTCTCCTTTTCTTTTCAAAGAAGCTTGAATTTTGTTCCAGTTTTGGGAGAAGTGCAAGCCAACCAGCTGTCAATAAAGACTGTCTCATCTCATTAAAGACTAAAACTAAACAGAATTAGCAGTGTTTGGTATTGCTCCCATTAATACTATGGGTGCTTTTATCAGTCCATGTAGACATGATTTCTTCTTTGGAATAATGCCATTGGTAATGTACCCACACAAGTCTACTCCTTACTTGCTGAATCCCTAACTTAAATTTTGTATCTGTGTGTTTGGCAGAGAAGTAGAGTGAAAACCCTCTGGAAAAGAGAATGTTTTTAATAGAAAAAGTGTTTTTCTCAATCAGAAAAATAAAAGATACATTTTTGCTGCACAACTGAAGTTTTGTCTCTTTGTTCACATTTTTGGCTAGATCTGATATATCCCCCACAAGAAACTGTGGATCCCAGGGGAAAGAAGCAGGGAAGAGCCTGCAAGCTATTATTAACCTGGATGTTACAAAAATATCTTTCATATGTCAAATGGTACAACGTAGGTGGTATAATTTGGCATTATTGTGCATCACTACTCACCTATTGCTACACTTTCTTAAACTCTCCCTGTCATCGGTATGGTGTCTACACAGAAAGTGATTGCACTTTTAGCTTTGCTGAAAAAGCCCCACCACATTTTGAAATACTAGAAGTAGCTCAGAATAGGACTGACTAATCTTTACTAAAATTAATATACCTATGTAAAATTATAAATACAAAATATTATTTCCAAGTTTTTTATGTTACAGAGACACAAGGAAGTTAGAGAGACATTATTTTATATAAAAAGAGGTTTCCATTTTATGATCTATGAGGAAGAATGAAGGGAATATTTTTTAAAACTGCAAAATAAACCATGCAGATGTTTTCACCAGGAAAAATTTGAACTTGAGATGGTTTATGTTGCTTACCCGGGGCACATTTTACTATTATGGATTTACTAAAACTACTTGATAACACTGGACTAAAAGTGGTTTTTTTCACACCTAATAATAGTGATAGTATGATCCAAAGACACTGGATACACATAGATTACTTATCTAACTTGAATATTATAAAAATTACACAGATTAAAGATACAATTCTATTTCTATTTCTCATTCTATTTTGACTCCAGTACATAAAGTCTGGATTTATTTTTTTTTAAACTGTTTTTAGCAACGAAGTCTTTTTTACCTTGCATCATAGAGAGTGTTTCACCAGGAGGGCACAGAGATGGGATCCTAAGAAGAACCAGGTCAGTATGAATCCAGGTCTTCAATACTCTCATTCACTTCTGGAGCCTATGACAGAAAACTAGGCAATAGCCAGAAGTAGTGTGGGATGCTGTCTTTAAACCAAAAGCTCATAGAGTAAGTGTGGATATCTGAGCATGTTCTGTAAGGCATTTGATCTGGTACCTCTTGGCAAGGTAACTGAGACTTTAGAAGAATCAAAAATTAAGATAAAAAAATCAGTGGTTTAAAAACCTACTCATTGAAAGATGCCTTTCTAAACCCTTTCTAAAAGCATTGCTTTGTTAGGTCCTCAAGGGATTTGCTCCTATTCTGTAATATATTACCACGAGTAAATCCAAAGCAAAAAAGCATACTATAACTGTTTCCAGATGATACAAGATCTGCACTAATGGCAAATAATGCAAAATACAGGTGACTGAGCCCTCTCAATCATTTGCTGAGCTAACTATGAAAGTTTTAGGGCCTCAATATACTGAAGATTCTGAAGAATGAAGCAAAGCATCTGAGGTCAAGAAAGCTAGACACAGAACATATGCTCTCTGACTGATCCTCTTAGTAAGGGTGGACACAATCTTTACTGTATAATAAGAACTTGTATTATCTCTGACATTGATACGACTGTCACCATAATATAGTGGCAAGCCTTGACACTGGCCTAGACACTCTAAGTGTCCAGTAAAGAGTCTTAAAAAAAAGAACCAAAACCTTACAAAGCTTACAAACAATCTGAATAAATTGTTCCATCACCTAAGTTAGCATTGATTTCTAATCATTAGAATTCCTAGCACCTTTCTTTGTTGGAAGAAAGGCTCCTCTGTAACTAAATGGCTGTTGCATGTAATGGAAATCAGAAAACGGGATCAAGCTAAACCAAACTTTTTCTCAGGCAAGCTAAGAATATTAATCCCACTATTTTATTTTACTGCAAAGCTTATTTTTCAGTCTCATGCTCAGTCTTAGTTCCTGTTATATGCTATCATTTTTTGTGGGAGATAGAAGGGTTCAAGGGGCTCTTTTCTGAGATTTGGTTTCAGCCACAGTTAATGCAAAAGGATCTCCTTCTGCCCCGAGAAAGGAAGAAAACTGCCAAAATGGTAGGGCCTGTTGGTGCAAATACTGCTTACTTTTCTTTCCATTGTTATTATTCCAATTATTTTGGTGAGTGTGCTCACAGACATGTTCAAACATCTGACCTCCAATTAAGGATTATGCTGTGAAGGTTTCTACACTAATCTGACTTCATGCACTGCAAGTTCAGAGATGAGATGTTCCTGTGGGGACACAAAGTAAATGTTTTGAGTTCTTTGAGGCCAAACTTTTCGCTGTTTCTCTGCAAAAACCAGAATGCAATTGCAGATACTGATACTAACTTTTATCTCAAAGTGAGCTTTGTCCTTTCTGAGAAAATTAATCAGGAAGTTTTGATTGTTTGCTTTTGTTTGTTTCCAAACTAAGGACTGGGGGCAAAACTCACTCCTTTGAAGAACCCAAAGCATGCTGATCAGCTTTTCTGAAGCTGAAGAAACTTCAGTCCATGGTTACAGAACATTGTCAATTGAGAGCTCATCGGCAGCGTCCTCTCTCCTTTTTAACTCTGCTTAATTCTACAACTGAAATAAAGGCAACGGGGTCTATTTTGGGGGTTAAATGCAGTTTATTATGTAATAGTGTCTCAGTAAACTAGTTTATGTGGGATACAATAATACAGAATTTCAACCTTACTTTTAAATCTGTCTTACAAATCAGTGTCATGCTGCTATTGGTTTAAGATCAGTACTGTCAAATGTTAACAAAATACAGGAAATATGTCCTTCTTTTTCAGGAAATGCTTGTATCATTGAGTCAGTAAAATGGTTTCAGCTTAAGAGAATCAGATTTAAATGCTACTTAGAGAAATGCCTAAAATAACTGCAGTAAATATTACTAGTATATTAAGTGTTTGCTTCAATTCAGAAGGTAGCAGATGAACTATGTTAGTTATAATAATAGTTTTTCTATCCAAGTTTATAACATGATATAACAGCTAGATGCAGCATTTGCTATTAAAGCATTTCTAAAAATAGTTTCAGGAAATATACTTTTTGAGTGATATACCAATTTTGAGTCTCGTGCAATATTGCACATAATATATGTATCTTCTTTGTGTATTACAGGTATGTATTCACTGATAGCTGAAGGAAGGAAAACAGAAAAAAATATGCTTCTTTTTTAATGGGGATAAACAACTTTTGCTTTCATCAACAGAACTGATGTTATTTGGTTTTGAATCCTAAACCACTTTATTTAATTTAAGTGAAAATATTTGTGGTATCACTAAACTGATGAGACGTGATCATAACCCTATAACTCAAAATACTTCATTTTCTGTCTTGTAACTGGAGACAGTTAATAAGACACAGGCTGGATTCTTCATTAAAACTCAGCTTTGCCAAAGTGAAGAATAATGGGAATGTCACACTTCTAGTTCTCATCATCAAGTCCATAAGTTATTTAGTCTGACTGCTCTTCTGCTTTTTCCTTCTTGCTGTGGTCTACAGAATGTTTCTGGTCCTACTTCCCACTGACAGCATTCGGCCCTGTCCTGGTTTGGGCCCATTTATGCCAATACAACTAAGAGAAAAGGAAATAAAGAGCAATGATTCTGGATCTATGGCAGCCAGGGAGTTTTCTTCATGCTATAGCCACTTTTTGGTGATTGGTGCAATTGCTCTTATTACCCCAGCAGGTTTCTCCCAGACCTAACATATAATATTTCATGTTCTTGTCTTGCTTTGTAGAACCTCAACAGTAAATTTCCAGATATCATTTCCCACTTGTATCTGTCTGTTGTTTTGCCTCTCTCTCTTCCAGTTTATTTTCCATATTCTGACGTGATCCAAGAAAACAACAGATGGCAACTTCATCCAAGTGGGTGTTATCCACAAGGGACTGCAAAACAAGAGCTTGTTTTCCAATAACTTCCTGCCTTTCAGGTTCAGTTTCAGAACCTGATGCAATTCTTTAATGTGAATCTCAAAAGAGAGTTAGAATAGAGTGGTTGGATTAGCCAGGGAAAGCTCTGCTGCTGACTTCAGCAAACTGAGATTGAGAACCGCCCTCAAACAAAATTTTGAATCAAACCTCTATTGCCTAGATTTCGATGTGGTATTTCTAAAGTGCAATGCATGAGTAGCAATGATAATACAGTCCAGGGGGATAAACAGACATAGGATAACAAAAAGTAGAAGAATGAGAAATAGGGTGGTTACGTGGGAAATAAAAAAGAGTTGGCAGATTAAAAGGCATAGAAGAGAAGGGAAAGAGGAAAGCGAGAATGAAGGCGAAAAAGAATGAAGGAGGAAAGGGGGACAGGACAAAGGAGGGAAGCAATTTAAATCAAATAAAAACATAAGTTGTTAGTTGGCTTTGTCTCACTTGCCTTTGGGTGTCTGAAGTGACACATTCAGATTTGACCTAGCGAGGCAAAGTTCCCATTAGAAATAGATGTTTGAAGAGAACAGTTCGTTTGAACACAGATCCCCGTGTCAGGTCAAGAGGAATTGCTCTTTCAAGTTGTCAATTTTTTTTCTCTTACAATAACGTAGACCTTCTGTTGAATGCTTAAACTTAGATGACTGATTTCTATTTGCCCAGATTAGAGCAATTCAAAGGCAGTCAAGGATATAATGTGTCACCAATTAAAGCATCAAGAACTTCATTGATACGAGGAAGATTTTTAGAGGGTCTGGAAGGATTGTGGTGGGTTAACCCCAGCCAAACACACACACAGTTTCTCCCTTCTCTCTTACATGAGACAGGGAATGAGCAAGCATCTCTGTGGGTGCTGGCTGTTGGCCATGGTCACTTCACCACAACTTTATGTGTTGGCCAGTCTTGTAATAAATCCTTCATTTTGCCTGTTTGTAAGGAAGACTTTGTATGTTGGTCAATCTTGTTGAATAAAAAGAGTTCTAAATAACTCTTTACAAACCAGATATTAAAAGCAATCTGAAATACCACTATCATTAACCATATTTTGCACTATACATTTCTTCTGTCAAGAAGCAGTATGAATCTAAGCAATGGCTCTTCCACATGGACTTGCTAGTAACAAGAAATCTTTCCAATACCAAGAAATAGAGGTTGTGAAATACAGATGTTTCATTTTCAGAGGCAACACTTTGCCATAATGTCATTTTATCAGGACATTATAAATAAAATTTACATTTCCTGATACTAAAAAGGAACTAATAATCCTTAGTACATTAGTTTCTAGGCTACAACTCATGCAAAGTATTCTCAATCCTCCGCTCACTGTAAAGAAACAAAATGATACCGTATTGGTTTTCAGTCATTCTTGTTCCCAAATAAGTTCAAGGACTGGGCCATAATCGATGTCTGTGTGTCTTCTTTTTCAGAAGTCTAAATTAATCTAAAGTAAAGCTAAGCACAGTTAAATAATAATAATGCTAATAATGTTAAATAAATAATGCCACAGATATCAAATGCCTTTTCTAAGCCTCCAGGAAGTTTAATCTTCCAGCAACACAGATATATTCTAATGCTGGATGGATAAAAAATAACTCGGCCTATTCTATTTTTCAAAGGATCCCTCTTTAATTTAGGAAAAAAAAATAGACTTAATTATAACAACCACAGAATCTGTCTTGGGCTGATCTGTATTGGCTTCATTACGATCTTAAGAGTTTCTGTGGTGGATCAGAGCCCTTCTGTATTTAACACCTGCAGATCACACCAAGAAGGCAATTTCCTGCCCCAAAGTCCTTATGCTAGAAAAGGCAGGGCAGCCAAAGAAGTGGACTCAGCAAGCAGAAGGTAGGAATGGAAGGAGGTAATAAGAGCTGACAGCATTTGCTGGATATCATTAGCATTAGCATGGGCTGCCAAACATCCTTGTGACTGCAGTATTTTACAGGCAGAGGAAAGGTTTCAGGTTCACAAATGCGGATCTGAGGAAGGCAAAGCTCGTGCTTACTGCTGTGTCCAAAGGGGCACACCTCTTCCAGAGCACCAAGTTTCTCTTGTGAATACTTTCAAATTGACTATTGATTTACTTGCCTTTCGTGCTCGTTCCAGACAGCATTGCTGTTCAAGTAGGACATTAGACTCTGGTCTAATTAAGCAATTAGCTGCACAATTAAATCTGAAGTTAGATAAATGCTGTGAACCGCACACCATAACCGCCTGTGAAGTGATGCCCAGGTTGGCTGTTCCCTGTTGACTGAACTCCCACCTTCTCTTCTTCAAATCCCTGCTAGTGCTAATTAAAATAATAATTAAGAAGGATAACAATAAAAGTTAGAGTTAAGTTCTTGGATACTGTGTTACTGAGCCAGCACACTTTTACTTGCATGTGTTGCCTCACGTGGCAGTGAGCCGATTTCTGACAGCTCAGAGAGTGAAGAGAGGGGTTCATCCCTACTCCTCTTTGTATGCCTACCCAGGAAGTGATTTCAGGTGTTGATTTATTATGAGAAACAGTGTAAGAGGGCATCAGTACCTTCCCCTCATTACCTACTGTACTACCTGCTTCCATACCACACAACGTAACAGTAGTTGGGCTGCCAGCCACTCTTTGTACAACATAAATCAAGGCCAAGCACACTCAAGTCTTACAAAAAAACATCCTCCCTGCCATTAACTCATTTATTATTCTGCGTGGACCAGTTCTGCTGATGCCTACCCACTTGAATAACTGTACTCGTTCTTTGAAACCAAACTGACTGAGTAGTTGCATGCAAAGTGGGTTAAGCCCTTACATTCTGAGCTTTTGAAGACAAAACTGCATTTGACACACTCTGCAGTGCTCTTGAACTAGTTCAGTGTACTATGAAGTAAGAAAATAAAAGTAGAAATGAAGGCAAGGCTTTTAAGGTGTCTTTCAATTGACCTTCAGACAAAACCAATGCTGAATACAGAGAAAGGAATTGAGAATGAAGAACAGTGTCCCAAGTGTAAATGAAAGCTCCACAATCCCATTTAAGCATTCTTAGAACATTAATCCATTTAAGATATTAGGACAGCACAGGGCCATTGTTCAGGACAGCAAGTGAAAGTCAAGATGGGCTGGGTTACTCCTTCTGACACAGAGAGATACTGTATTTTGGTTCTCAAAATACATTCAGGGGAAACTGAGATCTTTTATAATTTAAGTGGCTCCATTGGGGGCTTTAAAAGTGTTTATTTTAAAAAGTAAAAACCCTACAGCCACTCATAAATAAATCTACGTCCTAATGCATGAGCTAAGCACGTACTGCATTACTTTAATCTCCTCATAATTCCCCTTTTTCACATTTCTTTCACTTGTCATAAAATTGAATCTTCCCAGACAGGCTGTCTGGTAAAATCACATAGTTAGCTGCAATACACCGAAGAGAGCAGGTGAAAGCAAGTTACATATTCACACATGCTGAAATTCTGGTTGAACTAAAAAGAAAGAGGTTTTTGTACCTCCTGCCTCTTCTTTTGGTGTCTATCCTCACTAAGTGCAGTTAATGTTTCTAGTTTTCAGTTTGAACTGTTGCATCTGAGCATAATGGAGAAGCAAAACAAATGGCTTAAACAACAATCAGTGTGTAAGGTTTCTCTTTGTCTAGTTCATAAAAGATAATGTTGCTACTGACATTAAGAGAATTCTAATCAAGCCAGAGCTTCCCTGAAGGACCTGTGTCATTCTGCAAAAGTAAAAATTGTACTTCACTTCAGATATGGGCTGAGAGATGAATCCGAAACAGTTTCAAGGTCATTCCTCTCAGAAAGAATATCCCATCATGGCTTCATGACAGCCAGTTTATTTTTTCTTTATTTCCTAAAGATTTTAGGTCATACTTTAAATACAGATTTAATCAATTTCCAGTTTCAAATTCCCAGAGAAAAATATCTCATTCATTCTAATTTATACTAAACATGAGAGATTACATCAATGCAACTCTGTGTGGGATTTCAAATCTCAGACCAGGTCATTTAGAGCTATTTTAAATCTGCACTTTGGTGCACGCAAAGCCTGTGAAGGTTTTCATTCAGTGTTCAGGCAGTGCTAATGCAGTCACAACATAGAGGCCACAACACCTCTTCCTACAGATGACAGCACAGAAGGCACAATTTTGTGTATTTTATTTACATTGACAAGGTCGAGGGGTCAGGCTGCTGCTGCTGAATTCTCCTGTTAGACAGACCCAGAACATATGCCAGCAGGGAATTCACTGGCAGCTCCCTCAGGCAAGGGTTTAGGATATTTATGTCTAAATAGAATAAGTTGGGTGCTCACCTCAGCCTTTCTTTCTCGGCTAAATCTTTCCCTGTGTGCCATCCACGGCTCCATCCCATGGCAGCAAGGCAGGTTGATGGTTTTTTGGTGAAAGTAATGCCTACAGAGAGCTCGAAGGTTCGGGAATGAGGCAATAAGTATTTTCATTTTTTGGGATTGCATAAGCCCCACAAATGGCCTCAGGCTGTACTGAACTGATGTTGCAAGTTCCGCAGACTAAGTTTTGTTCGTTAACAGCAAACATGAGCTTGTGAGATTGCCCCACAATTTATTGAAATTTAAACCACCTTTGTGATACATGGAATTAGCCTGCACTGAACAAGGATGACATGAATTATAAGGGGGTGAGATTAATCCTGTCTTTTGGAACTTGGGCATTTACTGATGTTGTGTCACCAGCACATGCTGCCAGTGACCCTTTAGAGATTATTCAGTGCAATATTCTGTAGATAGCAAAATGCAATCCATTGAGACATAACATTCAGAAAAAAGGAAACCTCCCATTTCAATGTTAAAAGAGATAAAAGACTTCAGATAATCTTAGATCAGCTATTTTGCTTCTCTCTTCATGTAATAGCTCTACTAATGTTTTGTGGCTGCCTTTGAGTTGTGGGCTGAGTCCAGAAAAGCTTTAAGAGCACATGGGACTAGAAGGGAACTACCATGTTTTACCCAGGTACTACCATTTACTAGTAACCAGCTTTATGTAGTTATAGCTCACTCCAGTTATAAACAAAAACACTAAATATGAGCCAGTGAATATTATTTAGCAGGTATTTTACATCATTGTTGGGGTGGGTGAAGAGAATAGAAGAGCTACTTTAGAGGATCATGACAACCATGAAGGACACAGGAAAGGACAACAGAAATCTTTGCCAAAGAGCGTAAGTTTGATGCAAACACAGCTAATCAAATAAGCCACAAATGAGCTAATACAACTGATTAATCTGCAGCAGGCACAGTGTTGCCAGCAGGACCAGGGAAGCGACCACATCCCTCCACTTGGCACTGGTTAGGCTGCATCTCAAGTGACCTCTCAGTACAAGGACATTGAGGTGCTGAAGGAAGTTCAGAGAAGGCAACAAGGCTGACGAGGGATCTAGCACACAAGCCTTGTGAGGACTAGCTGGGGGTAACTGGGGTTGCTCAGTCTGGAGAAAACTGAGGGGAGACCTTATCACTCTCTACAACTACCTGAAAGGAGGATGTAGCCAGGTGAGTGTTGGTCTCTTCACTCAAGTAACTGGAGAGGACAAGAGAAAAAGGCTTCAAGTTGTGCAAGAGGAGGTTTAGATTGAATATTAGGAACAACTCCTTCCCTGAAAAGGTTGGCAGGCACTGGAACAGGCTGCCCAGAGAAGTGGTGGAGTTATCATTCCTGGAGGTTTTTTTAAAGATCTGTAGATCTGGTGCATAGGGACTAGGATTAGTGGTGGACTTGGCAGTGCTGGGTTTGCCTTGATGATTTTAAAGGTCTTTTCCAACCTAGAAGATTCCCTAATTCTAAAACACATAACTGAGCTCTTCAAATGGAAGTAATCACTGCACAAGTGCTGTCCTCTTCAGCAGGAAGGACAGGATATCAATGCCTGGATTTTCTGTCTCCTTCTTTTTGAAGGATTCATTGCCTTTTTTAGTGTTAATGTTATGCTATGTATTCCCTAATTCCATTAGCTACTACATATGCACTGATAGTGCATTCTAGGCTTTATCAGGCTATGAATATCTGTGAAGCCAATGAAATCACAGTTTCTGATCATCTCATTGATTTTGTATGAAAATTTAACATAGCAACATCAGTCTGATTTCAATAACCCAATAATACCAATTTTGCACTTAATTCCTGAACATTTGACTTCATGCACTTTTGAAATCACTGAACTACTGTATCAGTTTACTGGAGCATTTTTTAGTTTCCTAAAGATGTAACAATTACAGAAATAAAATCAAAACAACTCTCCTGCCTCAAATAATGCATGAGCAGGACAGCTGAGATCCCCCTACCACCCAGACTAACAGCATGAGTGAACCACATCAGTATATTATTGGTGGCTTTCACAACTATTTCTGTCAGCAGCAGAGTAACTGGAGGTTTCAGTAGAGTCCAGGACTTGTAAAACATATTGGTCATGGCATTTTAAGCTCCTGTCTTAACCTCATCTTTCATGACTTTAGTCCATATAGCTTTTTACTCTTAGCCTACATCCATCTTGTGGCTTCACCCTCCCCCTTATTTCTCCTCTGGGATTCTAACATTTCCTGCAGGCTTGGCTCCTCATCCCTCTACTTCGTCAGCCTGGGGAAAGGAGGAGCACTGAAAGCACATCAAAGAGTGTCTTTTGTTTCTAGTTCTCTCTGGCCTTGAAGGAGAAATAAGAGGGGGAAGTCTGGCTCAATTGATGTAGTCTTATCCTAGGTCATTCTTCATACAAACACAATATGATGAGTTAGCTGTTAACATTTCCCCAGATTTCAGGAACTCGTGATTCAGCAAAAAACATCAAAAGGCATCTTTCTGAAACCAGAATGGTGCTCTCAGCAGAATTCCAGCCCTGGTTCTGAAGCTTGGGAATGGTGAAGCTCCTATGTCAAGAACAGTTTTCATGTAGGTAAAACCAGATGCAGAGTTATCAGGCAGGACAGAGGTTTGAATCTTCTTTAGTCTCCCCTCAGCTCTCCAAGAGCACCAAGGAAGGTGGTAAACAAATCTGTCATGGGATGCAGTGGCTCAGTTGTGTGGTCTTCCCAGGCACACAAGGGTTATAGCTGTCCCAGGGTATAACACTCTTTTTCCTTTTCTGAAAAGTGGCTAAGCTATTTTTGTTCAAGTTTTCAAAAGAAGTCTTCAGCCTGAGGCAGATATTCACCCTGAGAAATTTCTGCTCAAATTATTAAAGAATGGTGGAGTTACAAACTACTGAAAACAGATGGAGTTTGGCATAGGAAAGTAGAGATGCCTTTATACTCTGAGCTTTATACTCTTTATATTGTAGCACATATACAAATCTGAATATACAACATCACAGAAGAGCACTTGTTTTTCTTACCTTCTGGGTTCCTTTAAAAAAAAAAACAACCAAACAACAAAAACAAACAGAAAACCCCACCAGGTTTTATGGCTACAATAACTATCTTCAAGAAAGGTCCTTTCAAGAAGCTACAGGCTGTTAGGTCAGCCTGCTAGTGAGCAATCAGATGACAAGAATCTCCCTACCTCAATGACATTATTTCTTACAAAAATCAATGACTTTATCCCTACTTGCTGCTTTAATTCAGTGTCACAGTGCAAACAGCATAGAATAACACAGAGACAGAGGGGTCTGAAGAGACAGTAAGAGACCTAATGGAGTGGATGTTAGTTTCTTGAAAGAAATTGTCATACAAGCAGAGAACAAAAATTTTTCAACACTTAACCAAAAATGTAGTAGAGATACATCCTCCTGAGGTGGAAAATATATTATAAAAACCACTTGGAGAAAAACAAATCTGGCTTTGACTCTAGCCTACTTTATAATAGTGCAGAAGGAAGAGGTGGATATTCTAATAATCATTAGATGCAAAGAAAGAAATTATCAGTGAAAGCTTGTTTAAGCAAGAAACAGGAGATACACATTAGAACCTTGGTATCATACTGGTGGACCCAATTTTTAAATCAACTTGGATTAAAATAGGGGACAAATATAGGGTTCAAGTCAACAAAGGAAAAGCTGTGCATTTCCATTTTTATTTTATTTATATAGTTCCCGATCAATTCCATATAAGAGAAGCACTCTGTGATATTACAAACATTAATTACAGTGAATCAGAGTGGTTCTGTGGAAATCAGTACTTACATTTGTTAAAAACTGATACAAAGCAAAAGAAAACAATACAGACTGTCTCTACATCTAGTAGTAAGCCATCACTGACTACAGATATTTTGGAAACCAACACTAAGTTTTAAACAAAGGAAACTAATATTGCCTACCTGAAACAAGCAAACAAAGAAACAAACAAAGGTAACCTCTTGATCCCAGGAATGAAAATTACTGATAAGCAATGCTTGCCTCTATGGCTCAACTTTCTTTTCAGTATGGCCAGATGGAACCCACATCACCAAGGAACTGTATGAGTTCTAACAGGCTTCCTTTTTTGCCTCTTCACATTTTCTGGATATATTTTCAAAGGGGTTTTATGTCAGATCTACCTTCCAGATAAACAGCAACTTACTTCTATTACAGTAGCTCATCCAGAACATTTGGGTAAAATTCCTGCCTCACTAATGGGAGATTTCCTATGAACTTCAGATGAAGCCAGGGCTTTATCTCAGCTGTCTTGCCTGTTCTTGTGCAGGAAAACTGACAGCAACTAAGCAGAGATGATGCTTTTTGCTTTATAGCCCGCACCTGAGCCTAATTTAGTCCTGCAGCTAGAGCTACACAGCAAAGTATCTGACAGCAACTAGAGCAAACAGTCTGGAAACTGCCAACTCATGGAGATGCTTTTTGAGCTCTCCTCTTTGGAATAAGTTCTCTTCTGTTTAATCAAAGGAAACACCACATTCCATATAAGAATGCTGTTAGGCCACAGAATTAAAATATGAAATAGCTGCTTGTTACCAGTGCTGTAAATCACTTGTGAAAGCCTTCCAAAACCACACCAGATGCAGACTGCTAAATCCCTCCACATCATGACAGCACTGAACCACTGGCAGAACTGTGCTTTCCATAGAGAGGAGCAAGTCCCTGGTATGTAATGTGTAGATGCATCAGTTATGGTTAGAAAGTGAAACAGATGCTACATTCAAGCAATAATGTAAACTTGTATAGTCAGATAAAATTTCACATGTGGGGATGTACATGCATATACAATAAAATCTGTATTCTAGACATTCACGTTACTAAATTATAATATATTTTAAGTGGTGGCATAACTGACAATATAGCATAAAAAAAAAATTAACATTCAAGTTGTGCATCAAACTGTGTGCAGGTATATATTAAAAAAAATCTTTCTCCATAATTATGTACAGAGAGAACAATGTTTCCATTATAACTTTGCCAGCAATTGTTTGAAAATTACTAAATATAGTTTCATTTTGCTAAAAATTGAAAAGTGGAGGCTGAACTCAAGGCTGAATTTAAAGTTTTGGGAAAGCTGACTAATTCAGAATTTTAGGACAACGCTTTAAAAAGCAAAACATTTTATAGATACATGACTCAAAAAGGGTTGAAATTTAAAGCATTTCACTTGACAGGTGAATACATATACACACAGAGGTAAAAGGCTTTGTATACTCATAGTGTGAAATTACTGTGAATCTATAAAATTTTGTGAAATGTCTCATTATTTCCAGCATAGCATAATATTCAGTATTCAGTATTCAGGTTATGCATCTAATTGCTTGCATATTTGTTACAGTTTATTACTACTGATTATTTTTTCTGTAGATATGACAAAAAGATCAGTGTAATCTTCTAATTAAACAGATGAGATTAGTAAAATATATTGATGAACAATTCCAGCATTATTTTGCCTGATTGGCCTTCTACCCTGTTCCACCAGATCTTCTTACTTCTCTTTAGCATCCAGCATTCACAGTCTTCAGCTTACAAGAAATAAGGGCAACATCCATAAAAGAATGTTTCAGTTTAGTTTACCCTGCCTTAGACCCAGAAAGCAGGTTTATAGACCTATATTAGATACTAAGAACAGTATTTATACCCAACTAACATGCTAGCCAACAGGAAATGCTGAAGGCCATGAAATCTCACCTCAACTGAATGTTTAAAGGACCAAATACTGAGCAGCAGAAATGCATATTGGAGTAGATCAACATTTGTAATGCCAAGCATCTTTTGGGGCTTATAAGTCTATGGCTGTCTGTGTGTGAATAGATGCTTAGCTTACTCTTTAGAAGTTCTCCTCTGAGATAACTGTTTGATGCTGAAAACATGCAAGAAATGGGAGGTTTACTGGAGAAAAAACTCTCCTACCCCAGGGGCACTGAGACACTTAAAAACTGATGTACAGGTCATAGAGGCAGTGACTTGACTCTGGTTCTACCTTCTGCTAAGCTCCTTCATCACTGTTTTACTGGTGCTGAGCTCCAACTTTCAACTAGGTTTTCCTTGGAATGAGGCTCAGCATGGCAGCTTCAGCCCTTCACAAATTAATTCTAGAATTTACTCCCAAGCTCTTGCACAGATACAAGGGCACTGACAGTAGTGGAAACAGGGCAGCTTCAGAATGTTTCCATAGACCACCTTTTACAAAAATCACACCTATTCCATGCATGTGCAAAACATCACTCGAGTAATTGGGTCCGAATTCCTCCTGAGGTATAAAATAACTTAATCCCAAGACAGAGGTGAGGGGTGGCACTGCGACAGGAGGCCCCAGCACTTCAGCGGCATTTAAGAAATCGCGCATGAATTTACCTCAGACACCGCTGCCCACACCCTGCTTTCCAGGGCGTTTTAAACGTTTCCAGCTATGGAGATCAGCCTCAAAACAAAACAAAAATCACGTCGTCCTCGGAGCTGACGCCCCAACTCTCCCGACTGGACACACCGCCGGTATCGGACCCTCCGCCGGACCGCCCGCCATCGCCTCCCCCTCTGGCCGCGCCGCTCCGACCCGAGAGGGCCCAGGACTCCCCAGGGCTCCCCTCGCCGTTGCATCCCCCTCCAGCCTGGTCTTCCCTTCACTCCCTCCGACACAGCTGGGACTGAGAGGATNCCGGGCCCGGGCCGCCCGGCTGAGAGAGGGGCCGGGCTGCCAACGTGAGCAGGCGCGATGTCAGGGCCTGAGCAGAGAGGGAAGCCATGGGGAGGTTGTCGGGAGGCCCGGTCCGGCCGCCTGGAGGTCAGGGCGCTGCACAGCTCAGGTAACGACCCATGGACCCCGGGATGGCCGGACCGGGCCTCCCGACAACCTCCCCATGGCTTCCCTCGCTGCTCAGGCCCTGACATCGCGCCTGCTCACGTTGGCAGCCCGGCCCCTCTCTCAGCCGGGCGGCCCGGGCCCGGCCTGCAGGCAGGCTGACACTGCTGGTTTGGGCGGGTTAGCGCTGCTGGTTTGGGCTGGTTAACACTGCTGGTTGGGGCAGGTTAGCCCTGCTGGTTTGGGCAGGTTAGCCCTGCTGGTTTGGGCGGGTTAGCCCTGCTGGTTTGGGCTGGTTAGCGCCGCTGGTTTGGGCTGGTTAGCGCCGCTGGTTTGGGCAGGTTAGCGCCACTGGTTTGTGCAAGTTAATGCCGCTGGTTTGGGCAGGTTAATGCCACTGGTTTGGGCGGGTTAGCCCTGCTGGTTCGGGCAGGTTAATGCCGCTGGTTTGGGCAGGTTAATACCACTGGTTTGGGCTGGTTAGCCCTGCTGGTTTGGGCAGGTTAGCCCTGCTGGTTTGGGCTGGTTAACACTGCTGGTTGGGGTAGGTTAGCCCTGCTGGTTTGGGCAGGTTAGCCCTGCTGGTTTGGGCAGGTTAGCCCTGCTGGTTTGGGCAGGTTAACACTGCTGGTTGGGGTAGGTTAACGCCGCTGGTTGGGGCAGGTTAATGCCGCTGGTTTGGGCGGGTTAGCCCTGCTGGTTTGGGCAGGTTAATGCCGCTGGTTTGGGCAGGTTAGTGCCACTGGTTTGGGCTGTTCTCACCAGTAGTCCCTGAGCCTTCTCGTGCTCCTGAGTATGAGAGGCAAGGGCAGAGTTCAGGCCCAGCCTTTTAGGGATGCTTTCCATAGTTTCCTTTTCCAAATGTTTGTCACCCGCGGTGAGCAGCCCCTCAGCCTCTGCCCGTGAGAACCACACTTCCCCACCCAGCACCTCGGCACCCTTTGGCGATGCTTTCCCTTTCTGCACAGCGTGGCTCTGTCCTTCTGCTAAGGCAAAGCTGTGTCCATGTCAAGGGTTGCCAGGGCCGCAGCGTGTTTCGTTGTGCCTGCAGCCTTCAGTGATGAGATAAAGGGTTGACCTTGAGCTTGCATGTGCTGGGAAGGTTGACCTGAGCTACCCTGGAGTGTCCTCTGGTGACCTTTGAGACAGATGACAGGCCTGTGCTGAGCAGAAGTGTTGTCTGGAAACGGTGACATACGCCTGGGGTAGCTGGCACTTTTCTGGATGAATGCCAAAACCAACAGAGCTACTAAATACAGAGCAAAGGATAAGCAGCTGTAAAGTAGGGAGGTAGAATGACCCCAAGTGAGTCTCATGGTGGGATACTCACTGAAGCTTTAATTACATCCCTCTAATACAATTTATCTCTTTTTAAAATATTGTTATTTTTTAATCTGTTTGTCAGTTGACCAGTCCATTTTTTTTAATATGCATTTGTTTTCTCAAAGAAAGGCTTGGAGGAATTGATAACCATACATTTCCTCCAAGAATTTTTGAAAATAAATTGTTACTTAGGAAAAGTACTAAAACATCCTGAAGTTATTTACCTTGACACAAGTTGGAATAAAAGTGAACAAGTTAACAATGTGTGAAACAAGGATCTGAAGAAAAGGGTAACTGATCACTTTTCAGCCCTTGGTTGGGATGAGTAACCTTTAGAACAAGAAGAAATCTGGCAAAATGAAATGCTTGAAAATGCAATATTACTAAAAATACTTCATATTTCCATGTGCTATGGAATGTAACCGAGTGTAACAGCAATATTAATGAATACACTGTATATGAATTATCGAGTATTCCCAGTTACAATCAATAATGGTAATAGTTTTGGCAGAAGGATTTAAATCTCAAAGCTCTAGGGAATCTTGTGACATATTAAAGGCACATTAAGAGATAATACTCATGGTATTTGTACTCCCAGCACCCAATTTTAGTGCTTTCTGTGCTCTTGTGATTTTGGGACCGTTATATTATGAATATTAATTGGTTTTTATTTGTGGTGTTTGAGATTTTGTAATTAATTTTATTTTAAAGATGACTGCCTGTCCTTTTGCAGGCTCTATCAATCCTTTGAGGTTTACAGAAGTTACAGAGAGACAGTCAGAAATTTTCTGTGCAATATGTGATTTTGCTATTTCTATGCAGCTGCTGTAATTACAAGTCATGTTCTAAACAGTGTCGAGGCCGCCCATCTCTCCCCTACTGATAAAGCAAATACTTCTGAAAAGGCTGAAAGCTTTTAGCAGCCAAGTAAACAGCAAATTGTTGTCTAACCACTAATTTGGATCTAGCATCCCTGCCAGATTGGATTTACTCTCTGTGATGGTGCCTTTTAAGTGTAAGGGAGACAGTGTTGCCTGATTTTGGCCTGTTAGGTGTGGAGGAGCCAGGTTTAGCTTTTCAGCTGTGTCTTTGTAGTGCAGACATGGCTTTGCTGGTGCACTGGAGGCTGTGGAGGAATTGCTGTAGCTATTAAGTAGGACACTTAAGAGCAGTGTCAAAGTGAAAGACTCCTTGACTGATGAGACTATCTAGGAAGGGTTTGAGTTTGCACAGCTTATTTAATGAAGGAGACTTAATTCATAGCAAAAAAAGTGTTGTGGAAGCGTGACTATCAGATGATTTTTTTATGCAGGTTTTGAGTTTTCTTCCAAAAGACTGAAAAGAATCAAGATATTGTGGACAGCAGAGTTATTAGTGGTTGAAACACTACGAGCTGAACAAAGTGAAGTTATACATAGTTCAGTTTGCTGGAGTTTAATTATTTGCATCTATCTGCATGTAATATGAAACTTCTGAAAAAAAGTCAAATGGAATACAAAATACCAGAGATGCTTTAAGGAGTGGGTGGGAACAAATGCTGAATTTGGTGGAAACTGAAGAGCTGGAAAAGTAAAAATCATCACTGGTTAGAAAGGACAGGCAAAGGAAGTCTCTGCTGCTCGTGGTCATAAAACAACTTAAACGTTGTCACTTGTGTGTACCAAATACATCAGCTTCCTTTGCTGTTTTCTGGAGCTCTGCCTGTCTGGGTTCACTTCCTATGCTTTCCAAAACTTGGTCAGCCCCAGTTGCTAACCCAACATGTGCGTAAAGCCTAGAAGAGCTCAGTAATAAGTAGATTATTATCTACTGAGGATAACACAGCCAGCTATGAAAACTGTATCAGACTTCAGAATCATGTGATGTTAATCATCAGTGTGCAAGATCTAAGTGATTGTAATAAAAAGGTGTAATTTGAAAGAAGTCTATGAACTTGACCATGTGCTTAGAATGAATTTTGGGTGTTTTTTGGGTTTTTTCTTATGTCTGTTGGTGTCCAAAGAGTAAAGAACTGGTGGATGATGGTTGCAAATGCTTTCCATCGAATTTCCCTTTTTTTGACTTTACCTGTGTCATTATCCTGTTGAAGATCACGTGTTGGCATGAGGAGCGGTTCCAGCAATATTTTTTTCATTAGCAAAACCTATTGAAGAGAATTCATTCTTTCATTTTTCTCTTAACATTCCTGCTATTGTTCATTGTCTCCATAGCTGTACTTACAGGGCTTCGTTATGGCAACCAGAATTATTCCAGTGATTTGATTTGTGGGGAGGCCTTAGGAGCAGTTGTGAAAGCATCCAACTATTTCAGTCAACAGCAGCTGCCATGCTGTACCTCCACCTCATCTGTATGTGGAGGCAGTGATGGTCAAGGAGCAAACCTCATGAGTGCAGGGAATGGGTTTCTGACCCCCATCTTCCAGTGTCTGAGCAGCTGCCAGTGCCAAAAGAAGTTGCAGAATAGGTTAGAGTGTTTCCCAGTGACTGTGTGTAATGTTTGCAGCCATGAAGATGGCAAATTAGGGCTGGTATGAAATTAAAGCATTAAGGAAGTAGTGGAGAGGGAGAGGACTCCTTTTCTTTTTCCAAATTCTGGAAAGTGTAATTTCTGTTTCTTCTAAATAAGCTGCCTCTTCAAGGATGAGGGCTGACACACTTTTCTGTGCCCTTATGGAAATGTACTGGATAAATATAATGTATTTTCTTTCATTCCTTTACTTCACGTAAGAATGAGCTTGAGATCTGGAAATATACATTTGAATAGAATATAGATTTTTTACTTTAGTGGGTGTAGCCTTATCACACAGAAATTAATATTAGCAAACCTTAGCACCTTGACAGTTTTAATATGCTCTTGCTCTTATTGGCTCTTGACACCAGATGGATGGTCTGTGTACAAGTGAATGTGTAAAATATTAAAATGACCATTGAAGTATGTTAATCTCACATAAATTCAGAACGGAGAAGGCCAAATAGCAATAATTTCAGCCACCTAAGACCTCAACATTCCTTTATCTTCATTGTGGTATCTTGTAAGAAGGCTGATAATATAAAGATTTACATGAGATTGAAACCATTTCTGTTGTGCACTCAAAAATGCAAACACATGTATAGATCTGTAAAGGGTGTTTTCATTCAGTGTAGGATTTCTTTATTTAAAAATAACCCTTTAAATTTATTCATTTCCTTCTCTTTTCTGGATGTGTCATTTCACCAGAAGAATGGTGAGTAGAAGAAATAAAACTTTTTTCTGCTTCTGAAGTTCTGAAATTGTAGTTGAGACAGAGTCTGTTTTTCTTCAGATATGACCAGTGTTGCTGTAAATAATTTAAACAGCAATGGCTTTTTCTTCTCAGGATACAGGAAAAAATAATAGCATTAGGGAATAGTGTTCTCTTGGGAGGGTAAGAGGAGAGGATGGATAGTTGGTGTGGTATGAGCTTTTGAACAGAATAATGTGCCAAGTGCACCACAGAGCTGCACCTTCAAGAAGCAGCAGCACCATTTTACTAAGTAGGCTGCTGGCAGTTCCTTGCCAGATGGTGAACCATTGGGAAACACCTGTCTGGGATGACATCTCCATTCAAAGAGTTTGGAAATGAAATGGAAATGGAGTGAGCAAACCTGAGATTTTAAACAAGTACAGAGGCAACAAGTGAGGCTAGAAAACACAGGCCAGGTGAAAATGTGGAAGTGATAAGATTAGTGGGCTAATTACCCCTGTGCTCATCTAGCTAGGAAAATAGACTCTGCTGCTTTAGTTTATTGTTACTTAAAGTTCTATTAAACACTGCTAGTATTTTTGATTTTAGGACAGATGCGAGCTGGAGGCAACATCTGTCTCCAGGCAGCAACAAACCCCTTAAAAGCTAAATACCCCCTGACTGTATGCTAGGGATTTTGTGTTCTGATCTGTCTCCATGTCTTGCGTATAGTTCCCTCCCAGCCCATTTTTCATGAAGTTTGCAGAGTCCATTGCTGGCTGGAATATTTGTAGAATTTTTCTTTATTAGATCAAGGGTTGCCAGGTTATGAACTTAGTACAGTTCAGAGGTGCAGTTTCCATTTTTCTGCTACACCAAACTCCACTGTGGGTTTTTTTTTTTGAGGGGGCAGTAGAGGAAAGCAAGTGAGGCTTTCCAGTACTGTACCAATTCAGCAGGTATTTACAATTCTCTCCTGCAGATGATATCATCATTCCAGTGTATGGAAGAAGTCTGACACGTTGTTGTTTCAGCATCTCCCTGCTGTGTTTTGGAAGACTGTATGTGCATGTGTCCTGGTTGAGAGTGTTTACAACTTGTGCTGAGGTGATTTAAGCTGGGAGCTAATTAGTCATATGTTCTTGCCTCGTTGCATGTTGGCTGGGGAATGGTGAGAAAATAAACTGACACTAATTTCCCAAGGATATATCAGGCAACCTGCTCTTTTTAGAATGCTAAAATTCTTCATAGCTGAGATAATGAGAGAGATGTCAACTTTTGCAAGAAGCAAAATAGGGATATAAGGATATGTTCATCAACTTGGAGATGTTTTGGTCAGTCCATTAGTTGTTCCCCAGTGAGGCAGAGTGACTGAAGCTGGAGCATAAGAAAGGGAAAGGGAGATGATGCTTAGGCAGTAAACTAGTTTTACTTAAAACTTTGAGAAGTGAGCAAAACCATGGGAGGGCTAAAGCCTGGAGTTTATTCCCTTCAGTGGTTGTGTTTGTTGTCCAATGAATCTTTAACATATACAACAGCTCCCAGGATGGGCACCAGCGTCCCTAAGCTGTTGTGGGACTTTGTTTTTGAGTGAGTTTGAATGCTTCAAGCTAAAGAGAGCACAGTACTTTTAGATGCATTTGAACTGCAGACTCAATGCATTTAATTCAATGAAATGAATTAATGTCCAATGTTAGACTTGATGATCTCAGAGGTCCTTTCCAACCTGGCTGATTCTGTGATTCTGTGAAATTAATTCAGGGCCAGGAATGAGCTAAATCCCTAGACCTCTGCCTAGTCATTAGCTTAGTCCCAGCTCTCTTTGGGACCATTCCACTTCTTGGCTTCTGTACAGATCTGCCAGAGAAGTGTGCTTAGTTGTACCAGGGACAGTGGGAACTGCTTGGTGCTGCATCTCCTTAGGCCCAAGGATGAACCCTTGGCCACTTGTTATTTGGCAGCGCTGCTGTTCCCTAAGTTTCCCACTTTCTGGGGAAGCACAGTACTGCTGCATAAAATGCAGTAACAACCACCAGCATACTGCCTTCTACCAATGTTTTAAGGAAAAAATAAGGATTTGATTATTTGGTCTTCTGGAGCAACACAGACCCATGTGCAGGGATGTATGTCAGGCTGTGAATCTCAGTCTCAGCATGGTTGTTAAGCCCTTAAATTTAGGAGAAAATTGGCTATAATCCCTTCTTTGTTGCATCCTGTTTGTTGCTGTAGGTGATTCTCCTCTGACTGTTTTAAAAGTAGTTCTAAATGTGTAACCTTTCCCATGGAAAAGAGTCCTGTCAGAACCTGGGGATTCTCAGTCTTGTGAGATGAGCAGTAACACCTGGATTAGGTGGAAGAGAACTACATTTGTTTGCAAAACTAGAGTCATTACTGACTGAAAGGAGAGCTACTGGATGTATGGGAGAAGTTTTAGTTGCCTCTTTTAATGGGACAAGTTTCCTTTTTGGCATTTCCCTCTCTGGTTTCCACCACTGGTCTTCTGAACTCTGTGACTCCTTAAGTGGTGCTTGAGATAGGCAGCCACAGTCTGGGTCCTGTTAAATGTAGGACAAGATGCAGATCTACACAAGGAATTTGAGCACTGGATCTTGCCTGTGGGGTGTGTGCTTTCAACATCTTGTTTCTGAGAAAAGCACAGGCACAAGAACGGGTTTCAAAACCTGGCCTCAGTTCATGGAAAGGCAGTGTCATCAGAGTCCTGTGGCAAAACCACACCCCTGTGCAGCAGTTTTACTCCAGTAATCCTCTCCATCCTCACACAAGCACTGTTGGGGAGTGAAGGTGGTGTTATCTTCAGCAACAGTAATGGAAAAAACATGTTTACTAGAATCATCTTAGTTTCATGGTCTTAATACTTCTGTACTGATTTGTGTGGCCAGGTGGTCTCTTTTAAAAAATAAACCAGGCTGTAGGTCATTTTCTTGGCTTCACAGATTTTTGGGTGTTGTGCTGTTTTTCTGTGTGACCAACACCGCCTTGGTGCTCACCCATTTCCTGGCTCTGAACTAGATTTCACTTCTGATTTCCACAACAAAGTGTACAAGGCATGCCCTGAAATCTAACTCAAGCCTGTGGTTGCAGAAAGGCAGATAAGACATGCAAGTCCTTGTAAGAGGCAGTAAATAAAAGTCAGGTGCTTTAGTTCTGGTGAAATCCAGAGCAAGAAATGCTTGAGACCTCACAAGCCTGAGAAAGGTGCCAGGTTCTGCAACCGTACACACAGAGCATGCAGGAGAAGTTTTAGTTGCCTCTTCTAATAGGACAAGCTTCGTTTTGTACCTCCTACAGGTGCTGTTTCGGGTTGCTTTGAAAACTCAGGAAAATCATCACCCCTGAAATGTTTCTCACTGCTAGTTCTGCAGGCAAATAGACTGTAGTCTTAATTTCATACATCAACAAGGATAACTGGAATGAGATTGTACAGTGAGCTTGAATTCCATAGCTGCCAACAAACTAAGTTGTGGTTATAACAACAGCAGAAAAAGAAAAAAAAGTAAAGGAATAATTAAGCATAAATTGTCCTAGTACCCGATCTATCAAAAAGCAGCATCGCCTAATTAGTAAGCTAAATAGTTCTCAACACACTAGAGACTGCTTTGTAAGGACACAGTCAGCAGCAGGCCTGATTTAAACTTTAATATAAGGACACGAAACACTTAAAATGTATCTGGGAATTAAAAGGCTTTTCTCTTTTTTAGGTGATACTGTCACTATCGGAGATGTATCTCTTAAACTCAAAACACCGAAGAACCCAGAACTTGTTCCACAGAACTACAGTAAGAATCTGCTTGCCTTTTGAATTAGTTTCAAGGTTTCATTAAAAAAAAAATATATTGTCTCAAGTCATCCCACTGACATTACTTAAGTTATATAAGAAATGCATTTTGAAAAAGCAAGCAATTTGGGGAAGGTTGTCTTTGATGAGTTCTTTACTGTATCTCTTTACTGTATCTTCCTGTTTATATAGGAATCTCTGAATTCTGAGTGTAACTTGTTCCATTGGTGAGTGGAACAGTAAAAGGCTCATTTGTGTCTAAATATTTTTTCAAAAGGGGTTTCATCCAGCTTTTACTTCTAAAATGTATTATTTTAGATAAAGTTTTAAAATTACTGTATTAGTAATCTGATATTGTTTTGTTTTAAAACTGTGGCAGTTTAAAATTATCATTCAGTTGCAATAAGGTTATATGTCCTAGGAGTTTTCTGCTGTCTGGCAGATGTATGGTGTTTGTTTACTGTGGTGTTTAGTATTCCCAGATTGCCACATTATTGTTGTCAGTGAACATACAGACCTTTGCAATCAAGCTAATGACAACTCAGTTGCAGAGTGATAGAAAATGCCATTAAATACTTAAGAAAATACACAGCTAATTATGCATATTAGCAATGCATATACATTTACTTAAAAGTAATTCACATTACATTTTGATACCTTATTAAAAGCCATAAATTTGCATCCCTCTGTACTTCCTATTCATTTGTTGAGAGTACATGCTTCTTGAGCTTTTCCTTTTGAACCATGGATCAGCAAGTGAATCATGTTTTCATTTTGGCATTTCCTAAGTCAGTACAGGCTGACAGTTTTCTGAGGATCCAAGATGATCAGTGGCCATTTATTCAGCACGTTCACGTGTAGGCTGCTGGATGTCCAAAATTTAAATTAATAAATATCCACCAACAACTGCTTTTTGTTTGTTTTTTTTTTCCCCATCCAGATAAATTTTCAGACCCAAACCAATCACATGTGGGATTCTATATGGGTTTGTAAATCTTATACTATACTTAGACAGGGCCAAACATTAAGAATACCCAGTGACTGTCATTGCTGTACTTGCAAGGTTCTGTAGCTGGAAACCATGTGTAGTCATTCACTTGAAGTGAATTTATGTCTGAGCATGTCTCAGTTCATTCCATGACATTTTCAAACAGACACCAAGAGAAGTTCTGGAGCACAGGGGTTTTTGGATAATAGCAACAATTAACTTGCTACTGCACAGCTGGCAGATGGCAGATCAGTGCTGGGGGAGGGATACTGAGGGCAAGGGGAATGTTAACATGTACAGGGAGTATCAGAAAGGGCAGGAGCTGCTGTGTGAAGGTTTATATTGTGTTCTTAGGCAGTAGGACTTCAGTTTATCAGGCAGCCTTGAGGTGGCCCTGCTTGACAGAAGTGTTGGGCTAGATGACATCCAGTGGTCCCTTCCAGCCTCAACCCGTCTGTGTTTCTGTGATTCTCGATTTTGTAGTAACTGTGGGATAGTGGACCTGTGTTAGGATTAACATGTTTACATTACTGCTTCTTAACTCTAGCCTAACATGCAACATTTTTTTTCTGAAATGTTTATCCCTCAGAAATATAACAAGAATATAGAATCATGGAATTGTTTGGGTTGGAAGGGATCTTTAGAGGTCTTCTGGAGATATTCAGAACCCACCTGGATGCAGTCCTGTGTAATGTACTCAAAGTGACCCTGCTTTAGTGGGAGAGTTGAACTACATCATCTCTAGAGGTCCCTTCCAACTCTGACAATTCTGTGATTCTGTGACCTAGTCCAACCCCCTTTTGCAATGAGCAGGAACACCTTCAATTAGATTAGATGCCTCAGAGAGGAGTGTAGAGAGGAAGATTTGCTTTCAGTCATGCACTAGTGTGAAGTCTGCCAGTAGTCTGGCAGGCCAGGTAGCTGAGCTGCATCTGGATTGTAGGCTGCTTAATTCCCATTTCCCAGGGAGCTTAGCACTGTGATGCTTTCCTGCCAGGTGATCTAAGGTACCAAAGATCTCCAGTGCTCTGTGTCAGCCCTTGTTATGGGGTAGCCCATGAAGAAAGGGTTCTCTGTTTCAGACTCTAGTGACACTTCTCATATCGTGATAATTCCCTGGGAGTACAGCCTAACAGTTGAGAAGTGCTGCTCTGTATTATTAGTTTTTATAGCTTCTTAAGTGATAGATTTTTGTTTTTCATAATGTATTTTGTATGCCTGTTTTCTCATTCGCATCATGAAGTAAGGACATTGGTTGTCTATGTCAATTATTAATGTGATCTGTTTCACACCTTTCCTGTTTCACACCTTACCTTTCTTGTAGGTTGTTTTGCTTTCTGGTTTTCTGTGCTATACCAAATGTTTTAATTTTATAAATGCCTCCCCTCCTTTCCACTCTTCACACCATGCCAGTCACTGTTAAAAGTTTTGGTCAATCTGTGCTTTTAGGTGAGATAGCTCCAGCTTGCTTTAACAGCATGTCTTTCAGTTCTTTGAACTGTGAAGGTAGGAATATTGGGAAAACATTTGGTAGAATCAATCAGATTTTTCTAGGTAATGATTTTAAGAAGGAAAAAGAGGTTAACAACTAGTCTGATAGCAAAACAGTTATTAAATATGGAATCATAGAATGGTTTGGGTCGGGAGGGACCTTAAAGATCATGTAGTTCCAACTGCCAGGAGCAGGGACACCTCCCACTAGACCAGGTTTCTCAAAGCACCATCCTAACTGGCCTTGAACACTTTCAGGGAGGAGGCAGCCACAGTTCCTCTGGACAGCCTGTGTCAGTATCTCACCACCCTCACAGGAAAGAATTTTTTCTATACCCAATCTAAGTCCACCCTCATTGAACAAGCTGCACTATCAGTACGTGCCTGGGGATGAGGTTTTAGAAAGCAGCCCTGCAGAAAAGGACTTGGGGGTGCTGGTAGATGAAAATCTGGACATGAGCCAGCAGTGTGTGGTTGCAGCCCAGAAGGCCTATTGCATCCTGGGCTGCATCAAAAGAAGCATGGCCAGCAGACTGAGAGAGGTGATTCTGACACTTGACTCTGCTCTGGTAAGATGTCACTTGGAGTATTGCATCCAGCTCTGGAGCCCTCAATACAGGAAGGACATGGACCTGATGGAGCACATCCAGAGCAGGATTATGAAAGGGATCAGGGGGCTGGAACACCTCACATATAAAGAAAGGCTGAGGGAGCTGGGGTTGTTCAGCCTGGAGAAAAGAATGATCCAAGGAGACCTAATAGTGACCTTCCAGTATCTGAAAGGGCCTACAGGGTGTTTGGAGATGGACTGCTTGCAAGGGCCTGTAGTGATAGGATGAGGGGCAGTGGTTTTAAATTAGAGAAAAATAGATTTAGATTGGATATTAGAAAAAAAATTCTTTACCATGAGGGCAGTGGAAAAATGGAACATGTTGCCCAGGGAGGTAGTTGAGGCCTCATCCCTGGAGATATCAAGGTGAGGCTTGACAAAGCTCTGAGCATCCTGATCTATTTGAGGGTGTCCCTGCTTACTGCAGGAGGGTTGGACTAGGTGACTTTAGAGTCACCAACCAAAATTATTGTATGATTCTATGATTTTAAAACCATTACTCTTTGTTTGATCCCCACCCTTGTAAAAAAAGTCCCTCCCCAGCTTTCCTGTAGGCCCCTTCAGGTAGTGGAAGGCCACTAAAAGTCTCCTCAGAGCCTTCTCTTCTCCAAGCTGAACAACCCCAACTCTCACCCTGTGTTCATGGGAGAGGTGCTCCATCCCTCTAATCACCTTTGTGGCATTTCTCTTTCCAAGAGCTCCATGTCCTCCTTAAACTGGGGGCACCAGAACTGGACACAGTACTCCAGGTGGCATCTCAGGAGAGTGGAAAAGGGAGGGAGAATCATCTCCCTCAACCCATGTCCACTTTTGATGCTTCTTTTGGTGCTGCCCAGGATATGGGTTGAGGGAGACATTGCCTGCTCATTTGGTGCTGCCCAGGATATGGTTGGCTTCAAGCAGACATTGCCTGCTCATGTTGAGCTTCTCATCAACCAGTACCCTGTTGTTTGGGTTTTTTTCAATAATCAAGAATGAAGGAGCCTGCTTGGGATACTATCATTCAGCAGTATTCATGTACTTAGAGTAGGATTACTTAAGGTGCAAAATTTTGTTTATACACCCAAATATTAAATTAGTTAAAATTAAGCTTATTAATTCAATTAGTTAAAATTAAGTAAAATTAATTAATTTAATTAAGCAATTAATTTATATTAAAATTAGTTAAAATAAAACAATTATTTGAAATCTCTTGACAACAGTTTCTTCGTATATTTAAATTTAGGAATTTTTTTTACCCCTTAGTGTTTAAGTTCTATGGATATGTTACTGTGGAGAATAAAGTTATGTTACTTTAGTGAAATTAAGTAGATTATATTGACTTCATGTCAATTATCACCTTTTTCTGAGGCATTTAGACTATGTACTTTAACACATTTTTTCTCTTTTTTGAGTACTGTTTGTTTTGCCATGTGAATGACTGCTGTAGGTACAAGATGTTCTAATGTAAAACAGATTAACATAATTGCATATTTATACTAATGTATAAACTGAAATGTTATGTATTTAAAAATTTTAATATGGAACATCATGTCATGTTACATGTAATATTACATTTAAATGACCATGTCATTTACCTGATCTCTTCTAAACTAAGACTAGACATAATTTGGTAATCTACCTAAGTGGGAAATATCACTGAAAAGGTCTCAGGCATTGTAATGTTTGCAGTGNTAAGAGACAGGAGATATCAAGGTGAGGCTTGACAAAGCTCTGAGCATCCTGATCTATTTGAGGGTGTCCCTGCTTACTGAAGGAGGGTTGGACTAGGTGACTTTAGAGTCACCAACCAAAATTATTGTATGATTCTATGATTTTAAAACTGTTACTCTTTGTTTGATCCCCACCCTTGTAAAAAAAGTCCCTCCCCAGCTTTCCTGTAGGCCCCTTCAGGTAGTGGAAGGCCACTAAAAGTCTCCTCAGAGCCTTCTCTTCTCCAAGCTGAACAACCCCAACTCTCACCCTGTGTTCATGGGAGAGGTGCTCCATCCCTCTAATCACCTTTGTGGCATTTCTCTTTCCAAGAGCTCCATGTCCTCCTTAAACTGGGGGCACCAGAACTGGACACAGTACTCCAGGTGGCATCTCAGGAGAGTGGAAAAGGGAGGGAGAATCATCTCCCTCAACCCATGTCCACTTTTGATGCTTCTTTTGGTGCTGCCCAGGATATGGTTGGCTTCAAGCAGACATTGCCTGCTCATGTTGAGCTTCTCATCAACCAGTACCCTGTTGTTTGGGTTTTTTTCAATAATCAAGAATGAAGGAGCCTGCTTGAGATACTATCATTCAGCAGTATTCATGTACTTCGAGTAGGATTACTTAAGGTGCAAAATTTTGTTTATACACCCAAATATTAAATTAGTTAAAATTAAGCTTATTAATTAAATTAGTTAAAATTAAGTAAAATTAATTAATTTAATTAAGCAATTAATTTATATTAAAATTAGTTAAAATAAAACAATTATTTGAAATCTCTTGAGAACAGTTTCTTCATATATTTAAGTTCAGGAATTTTTTTTACCCCTTAGTGTTTAAGTTCTATGGTTATGTTACTGTGGAAAATAAAGTTATGTTACTTTAGTGAAATTAAGTAGATTATATTGACTTCATGTCAATTATCACCTTTTTCTGAGGCATTTAGACTATGTACATTAACACATTTTTTTCTCTTTTTTGAGTACTGTTTGTTTTGCCATGTGAATGACAAGATGTTCTAATGTAAAACAGATTAACATAGTTGCATATTTATACTAATGTATAAACTGAAATGTTATGTATTTAAAAATTTTAATATGGAACATCATGTCATGTGACATGTAATATTACATTTAAATCACCATGTCATTTACCTGATCTCTTCTAAACTAAGACTAGACATAATTTGGTAATCTACTTAAGTGGGAAATATCACTGAAAAGGTCTCAGACATTGTAATGTTTGCAGTGGAGTAAGTACTAAGAGGAGGGAATTGAAGCAGCTGCAGTTCATTTACTAACACTGTGTGTGACATGTTTTCTCTCCCAATGTTTGTGTAGCATTTTGTTACTGTGCCCAATAAAAGCCATGTTAAAATGTAGTGATGTTGAAAGTGCATATCTATAATTTACAGCAAAATTTAGGGACCTTATAGCTTATTCTAAACACAGCATTATTATTCTAGGTTTAAAAATAGCCTTAAAATCTGAAAAAAATTGTAACACAATGAGGAATGTGGATGTATTAAGAGCCTACAAAGCTGCATATTTGTCATTTTGTCACATAATTGATACCAAAATAATTCATTCTTGTGTTAACAATTTAAGCTGATTTTTAACTACTTTATTAATCCTTGTTACATTTTGCAGAAATACATGGATAGGTACTGCTGGTTAACTTAGTGTCTTTGCTTTTCAGGTTATATGTTAGGTACCTAGAAAGTTCTATATGAAGTACTCCATTTTGTGTGTTAATGTAAAATATTAATTTGGTTTGCTCTTATTGTCAAGTGGCTTTTTCTTGGAAGGTGATAATTAAAGGTAAATGAAATCTAAATTGTTATTTTTCTTTTTATAAGTGACAAGTAAAAATGAGTTATACACAAGGGAATTTCATTAATGGGATTTCTATCATAACTGCATCTGACACACTCTAGAAAGAGGGCATTTATTTTTGCATTGCTTGTTATTTTATCAGTAAAAATAAAAATGACATTTTTAAAATCTCACCATGCCTGAAAATCACGGTTGCTTCTTTAATTATACAAACTTTTTACAGCTTTTCATGATAGTTTAGATATTAGAGGGTGTGTGAGAATACACATTCATGTTGGGTTCATGTCAGTGCACTGCTTTCATCAATGGCTCTTGGAAATTTTATTAAAATGACAATGTACATGGTATTTCATGTATTTATTAATCTTGACAAAACAATTCCTAGCATGGCTCTTCCAGGACACTTTGTTCAATGACAGCAAATCCTCATTAAGGCAGGAAAAAGGATGTTCTCTTGCAACACCACGTCAGTCCTGCTGCTCTCTCAAAGTGCAAGTGCCTTTGGGAGTTTGGCTGTAGTTACGTTACATGCAACTCTACTGAGCTGTGGAAGATTAATTTCAAACAGTGTCTGGTTTTGTGCCAGGTGTCCTGAGACTGAGCACCCTCCCCAATATGTGATCAAAAGTGACCGACGTATGTTCAAGGGATTAAGTGATAAATCCTGTTAATTTTGGCTGTTGAGATATATGGAAAACTAATTATTGTAAGAAACAGAAGGTTTGTGCGTGTAATAATGAAATACATTAAAATAAGATAAAAATAGCACTAAATGGATTTCTGTGCTTGAAGAGAAATTGATTTAATGATGAGGAAATTGGGGTTATTTCTCTGTAGTAGGCTCAGTGGTGCCAGCAGTTCCTGTTCTTCACCTGAAGGATCAGTATTGCCTTAACAGGAAGATGTCTCTTGCTTCTCCCAGAGTGGTGTGCACTGCATGCTGAAGCAGGGACAGGAGTGTGTGTTCAGGTATTGCTCAGAGTAGGTTCAGATTTGTGCTGGAATGTGTGTTTGTTCTTCTTTAACTTTAAATCTGAGTGTCAGAGTGCAACAGGTAGAGAGGCAGGTTGTCTCGGATTCTACATTGCATGGTGACTGTAATTCTGTGCCAACAAAGACTTCTCTCAGTAAGCTTCCTCTTTCCTAGCCTAAGGAGAGATGTCTGTTGTTAGATGGTCATTATTTCAGCAATTTGAGTTCTCACATGGGCCTGCAATTGATCTGCTACTTTGTTACCACCTAACCCAGCATCTGAAATAGTCAGGTTTTAGGTCTGTAGAGTTCTGAATGTTTTGTACCATTGTCCTTGTTCTTCTAAATCTAAACCACTTCTGAGATGTTTGTCTTCCTTGTTCTTAAAATGGTATGGTGGCATAGATTCCACAACCTCTCTGCCCACTTTGCTGCAGTTAATTAATGATTTTTTTTTGTGAAAGAAGCTTCTTCTGATACCTTGTTTGATTTTTTTGGGGCATACTGTAGTTCGTGAGGTTTGTTCTAACATAATTATGATCTTTTTTGCTTAACTGGGACTCTTCACTTGCATATTGGAAAGCAGTTGTTACGGTTTTCAGTCATTTATTTTTTAGACAGAATGCAAATTTCTTGTGATAACTCTTCCTGCTCTTTTTTAGAAGCTCTCAAACTTTTTAGGGCTGGACTGAGCTGCTGTGGTCAGAAGCAGGCACAGTGTGTCCTTCCAGTTGGAGTCTGAGCTACAGATCATTGCACTGGCTGTGTATTTCCCTATGAGTTGTACATCCAGCTGAGAATAGTTTCATATATTCCATGTTTATATGTCACTAAGAGAAACTTACTCTTCTGAATCCCATTCAGAGTTCCTTCCAGAAAGCTTTTGGTTTTACATAATTCCTTTACATTCTTTTCATTTATACTCACATGGAGAAATATGATTTACCTGTGTGGATCTTATACCTTCCTGTGAAGCAATCAGCTCAGAGGAAAAATGATAAATGAGTTTATGGTCCCATCCAAGAAGTAACTTACCCCTTTCTAAGCCCCTGCAAAGACTCATAACTTGTTTCCTTACCACCACGAGAACAAAAATTTTTGGAATGAAGACTGTTTCCATGAAAAATTTATGAGGAAAAATAATACTCCAGTGAAAACTCTCTGCAATGCAATGATGTTATGAGACTTTGAAAACTCTTTTTCAGCTTGGTGCATCAGTGTAAAATTGGAAGAGCAGCAATGTTTTACTTGCAAAGTGCTAAATGAAAGCAGCTGAGAGCAGGCCACATAGGAGTGCCTTCCTCTTCACCTTGCCCCAGCTGCCTCCCTCAGCCTGTGCTGGGTAACTCACTTTCTTCCTTTGTTGTCCTTCAGCCTCATCAAGCTCTGAAATAAATCTCAGTGATCTCAGAATTATTTTTTTTTTTTAAACATTTTCCATTTCTGAAATATGCTTATGTTTTTAGACAAAGACTTCCTTCCTTGCCCCCTTCTTCCTCGACCACATTTTGCAGCAGCTGCCCCCTGTGCTGGATATATTGTGAGCTGCCATGGAAAGAAAGCTGAAGGAGCCCCTCAGTAATTGGACAAGAGGGAGATCTTTTTTTTCCCTTGTGAACTTTTTCCTCCCATGCACTGTAGCAAAGGTTCAGGGAGGGTATGCATAAGTATTTTTTTTTTTTTTTACTTCTGTTGAAAATTACAGCTATTGATGTCTTCTAAGTGTCTGTTGGTTATTATGTGATTGACCAGACTAGAGTCATACAAGGACATGAGCTCTAATGTATTTTGTACACATCTGGAATAGATATTCTTGGGAATCAGTTCATTTAACTGTCTGTCTCTGAACAGTGGGATGAAGTAGGTTCTGCTTCATTTATGGGTTTTCTTCTGTAGGTGGGACACAAGGACTTGCCAGCAGATACTGTCTGCTATCTCCAGTGAATCTTACGGCTTCAGTGAGTGTAGCATGTGCCAAGAATTCAAGTGTGAGTGAACTGGAAAATTTCCGAGGCTAGCATAGCCATTTCAGTCTTCGTTTTCTCAAAAGCTGATTTGTGGATCAAACAAGAGCAGCTGCTGCATTTGCTTCAAAATCTATCTACAACATTTTCTTCTTTTCGTATTTGGGGATAAGCTCTAGCTTCAGCTGCTCACTTTACAAAATGCTTGCGCACATCCTGCTAGGTGCTGTCCTACTTACCACATATTATAAAGCAATAAAACGCATTTTCTTTCAGTGGCCACCCTTGATACTCAGGAATAGCAAATTTTACCACTGACTACTCTCCTGCATGTGCCAGATGGTGTCTTTGAGAATATGCTGTAGATGTGTAGATGCTTCCTACGCACCATCCTGCAGATTAAGAATACAGGGCCAGCTACTCAGCTGCTGCTAATCAGCAGAGTGCCACAAAACAGATTGTGCAAACCCAGTTTGTGTTAGATGTTATTTGACTCACGGGTTAATTAATAAAAATTGCTGTAATAGACATGCTGATGCTTTTTTCAGCTAATTTGCCCTGTCTTATAAATGTCATGGAAGGTGATTATGTGGTGCTTGAATTAAAGTCAATAGAGAGTACTTGAACAGAAAGGAATTTTTTCAAGTCATGTTAGAGAAAATGTAAAAGATTTGCAATGAAGGTGCCATGATACAAATAGTCTAAATATATAGAAACAATATACAATACTCTGTGTATGTGCATCTGAAGTTGCTTTGGAAACAGTTTATGCAGCATATACTACATATACAAAGAAAACTATATATTTTAGAAGGACATAACTGGGAAACTGATGTAGTTGGCCTAATATCTGGAGTGATGGAAAGATACTACGTTAGAATAGAAGGAACTGACAAGCAGAAGCTGCTGTCATGACAGTTCACCTTAAGCAATTCTTGCTTTGAATCGTTGACGCTATTTTTAAGAGAATTCCTTTGAGTGAGTTTGCAGATGGTCAGTGTGCTGACTTTGTGATTGAAAACATGTATTATAATTGGTCTGGCTGTCATCTGTGTGTGAGGAGATTGATGTAAGTGGTGAAGTGATGAAACCATTTCCCAGGAAATGTATCAATAAGGTATTGTGTCTTTCATGTCCTTTTCTCAAAAAATAAAAAAGAAATCCTAGGAGATTTTTAAAAGTTGCCTGTTAAAATTAAATGGACTGGTTAAGAATAGTGAAAGGACTTTGACTGTCTTTTACATATATTCCTTAAGGTTTGCAGGGGAATCACATTCCTAAGATTTTAGATTATTTTTTTTTTGAATGCTGTACACTTGTGTTGTCTTTTACACGACAGTTTGTTTTGCAGATGCTACTGAAAGTTCCTAAATCCTGTTTCTATTTATGATGCTGCTCTTAAATCTGACCCAAGTTTTTTCTTGAGGCCATCCTAAAAATAAAAAAATATGATAGCTAGACAGACATATTAATGTGAATTACACCAGAGGCATTGCAGCCATGCTGTGTCAAAGCTGGTTTTGCCACGTTTCTAATGCATGACTTCTGACATGAAAGATTTCACTGTTTCAGCAAGATTTTCCGAGTTATTTGTCGAGTTCAAGTAAAGTAACTTTTTCTTTTTTTGAACAGCTTACAAAAATACTCTGGAGACACATGGGCAAGTTGATAGAACAGGGAGAAGCAACAATCAATGTGCCTCTTGGTGTGATCTGTCTTTCAATGTCATTGGTACCTTTAACGTAATGCTTTTTATTTGTGTGGTGCTTTTCAAATTTCCATACCTGTCCAGTAACAACATTTGGACAGAACAGTTCTCTTTGTGTGATGTATTATCCTTGATTTCCCAAAGCATACATGTAATAGGAACTTTCTTAATTTTCTTGAAAAATCTCAGAGAAAGGAAAATGTTATTTGCACTTGACCTGTTGTGCGAGGTACATGTGACATGTGTTGCTGTTGGAAAATAGTCTTGAAGTGAAGAAGTGGTAAATGTACTTACATTGATAGCATCTTACCATACTATACATGAAAAATAATCCTCAGCATGTGGAGAGTTGTTCAGAAAACAGCACAAAAAAGTAGGCCTGAAATGTTTATTTAAAATAATCTGATAATCCTAATGCATAGATTACTCGCTGATGTGTATTTTATTCCTGTTTATATCATTGTTAAGAGTAAAGTAGATTTCTCTGAAGTGGAAGATTTCAAATGGTTTTACGGATTGCCAGACCAAAACATTCTATTAAAATTTTTTTCTAAGGTTTTCCTTAGCCACCTTCATGCTTGAAAAATCTTCCTTGAATCTCATTCAGTCATTTACTACTGTTTTTATAATCTTATAAAAATGAATTTTAATTCTGGTATACAAAGATTCAGCAGTGAGCTGAAATCCCTCAGAACTGAGGGACTGGCATCCTTAACTCTTCCCAGCATGTACGACCTCCCCTATCTCAGGAAAGCTGATGTAGAACTGAGGCTTTTAACATTTCAGCTTCTTGTTGCAAACTGTAATCACACTGAAAAAGGGTAAATGAACAAGTACTGATTTGAAGATTACAGCATCACTTGCTTCTTTCTTACTGCACTTCAGACACCACCCTTGAGACTCCAGCCTCAAACTCCATGATCAGCCTTTTTAGGTTTTTTCTAAGAGCACCCATATACCTACATGCATACATAAATCTCCCTCCTGGTTTGCTTGTGTTCTCCTCCTGCTGCACTTGTGCTTTTTTGCCTTTGCCTTGAGAAAGGGTCAGGCTTTGCTGAGGGGTATATGAAGAAGTATTCTGGGAACAGAATGATGTGCAGCACAGGCAATAGTACCCCTGCTTCAGTGTACTCTTTCTGCATGGTGCTTTCCAGTGCAGGCAACATTTGTACATATGTGGTAAAGGTTTTAGTTAATTATAATCATGTTATTGCTTTTAAAAATGCTAAGAGTATAGTAGTAACAAGAGTAATAAGTGGATCAGCTTTCAATTGTTTTTTCTTACAATTTTGAAAGGTCTTGATGTAGTGATATGCAAGATTTGCATTTTCTTGGTAATTGAACTCTGTGTTTTATGATGTCGAAATGCAGACAGTAACGCAGTTGTCTTTTAAGAAAATAGCAAATTAAATACATCCCTGAACAGAAATCTTAGCCTGGTGCAAGCACACTATTTATATATTTTTTTTTAAGTTTGTGAATCGAAGCATTGGGCTATAGTCTGGATAAATGTTACAAATTATTAATAATGTATCTGTATTATATTAACTGATGATAACAAGTCCATTCAACATTGGGTGATAAAAACTAATCTTTGCATTGATCCATTTAATATGAAAATGTGAAATGAGAATTAACAACATATTTTTCTACCTTTTTTCTTTTGAGGGTGAGTTGGGCTTAGAAAAACAAATGGTAAGATAGGTGTATAAACTTACATGTAAATAAAATAGTCTAATATAAACTGTGTATGGAATTCCCTGCTTTTGAGCTGTCCAGCTTTAGGGCAGCACATCTGAGTTTCTTTGTTTTATTTTTGGAGATAAGAACAAAAAAATGTGTAAATGCCAAGGTATATATCACTTTTCAAAATTGAAAAATACATTCTTCATGTTTCTCTCAAAGTGACAGATTCTTTGGCCCAGTCTGTAGTCCACCATTTAAGATGGATAATGCAGAAAGATCTTCTTGGCCAGGATGTCTTTCTTATTGGTCCTCCTGGGCCCCTCCGACGATCCATTGCCATGCAGTATCTGGTAAGTATTTTGGTTGAACTCTTGGAGATGCAGTCATTAATGTCACTTAGTCATTCCTTTACTAGCCAAACTGTAACAGGTAGTCCTAGAAAATCTTACAGCAAGCTTCTGATGAGGTAAATAAGTTTTTCCATGAATGTGGTCTCCAAAGTTCAATTTTTGTTATAGGCAAATAGAAGGTACAGAAAAATTCATATTTTTCTGCTTTAAACTTCACGGGGGAAAAAAAAGAAGAGTTGGAAAACTGTGTTACCATATGCTATTGCAAATGGAGAAACAGTTTGTTCTAGGCATTATGTATGTTAGAAGATTAAGAAATCTGCCTACTGTTACAGACAACAAATCAGTTTTGCTTCGTTACATAAAAAAGAAATGAAAGAAAGGCTTTAGGAGAGGAGTGTTCTGAGTAACATTTGGGAACTGTTATCATGATTACGAAGAGTAGATGCGTGTGTGCTCCACTCTTGTAATGTGGGAAGAACTTGCCTACATCCATCTGCATGAACCATGGCAGTACCAGGTGCAGTATTTCATATCTCACATTGTCAGTGCTCTTAAATGGTAAGGAAGAGGGGATTTTCTACCCCAAAAAGTAATGTGGGTAGAGCTTTGTTTGCTATGAGAGGTTTATCTAGAATCTGCCTGGGCAGAAGGATCACAAATGGAGGTGTATAAAAATTATCCTAAAGGTCATCCATTCCTTTAAAAATAAAAGATACTAATTCAAAGACTAGTTCTCAGAGCTAAAGCACACAGAAAAAAGCTGCAAGATTTGGAACTTGCAAGAAAAGGAAAGCAAAGAGAGAAAGGAAAGGAGAGCAAAGATTTCCTAATTGAGCAAACCAGATATGCTACTTGACAGATCAATGCAATCCTTAAAATAAATGAAAAGAGTTTGTATGAGCTAAAAAGATGACTTAGGAGAAACCTGATATCCAAGTATGGGACACAGAACTTCTCTTAATATTTATACCACTGTTTGTATGCACCTGAGCCATGTTAGAAGGGCTTCAATTTAGTGTTTCAATGCCATACTAAACAATTGTGTGAAATCTGGTCTTTGTGTATGTGCTGCTAACATGCTGTCATCCCTTTAATGAAGCTCTGGAAGCCTGGAAAGCTTTCATCTGCTCTGGCTGAAAACTACTACTATGTGTTCATACATAGGGCTAATTGTTAACAAAAACTCTCCTCTATTTCATCTTCTGTTTTTTTTTCTTTCAGTTATAAATACAATTGTATCTACCTGCAGCATAGAGGAATTGGTGGCTTTGTAAGCAATAGGCACGGAAAAAGTGGAAAGGAAATAGTTTTCATGAGTTTTTATGTCTTTGCTTGATTTTTTTCATGCAACTGTAGTTAAAAAAGCTGCTTTTTAAGAGAGATCTGTTAAAATATATCACTGCTTTAATTGAGAGGTAAGGGCTAAGAGCATTTCAGCGTGAAGTTGTTTCCTAGCAGAATATCATGATAATCCAGATACAGAAGTATCAGGAACATCAGGTAGAAATACATGGGATTTTTTTTTTCCTTTAAGATAGGAAATCCTAAGTATATTGTATACTGAATGAAAATAAACAAGGCATTAACTCAAGGGTTTTCATTTTTAAAATAGTCTGTAGTTTGCAGACTGCATCTCTTGACATCAAAGGGAGAGGGTATAAGAACAGAGGATAAGCACAGTGTTGTTCATCAGCGTACTGGCAAAGCATGTACAGGTAATAATCACAACTGTGTCACAGTGTAAGTTTTACTAAGCAGTGAGAGCTGAAGCTTTTCAGTCTTTTACAGAAAAATTCTGATTCTTATTCATGGTTTGCAGACGCTGAGTGTTTTTTCAGGGTCCAGAAGCAGAAGATTAACTTACAGGATGTTACAGATTTTCAATGGGAAGAGTTTATAGCTGGTTATTATGTTTTTAGAACAGATTTGGGGAAAATAAAAGTTTATTGAGCAGAAACTCAAGCCATTTTGTTTACGCAGTGTAAACATTTTAAAAATAAGACAGGTTTTGCTTAGGGTTCTTTCAGATCACTGCCTAGAGCTCTTTTGTACAGTTGTACCACTGGACCTATTGTTGAAGTTCACTTGCTGGGGTTATGGTCTTTTTCTTGTAATAACTCCAGCCTGTTGTCCACAGGAACTAACAAAGAGGGAGGTTGAATACATCGCGCTGTCGAGGGACACCACAGAAACTGACCTCAAGCAGCGACGAGAGATCCGAGGGGGCAGCGCTTTTTATCTCGATCAGGCAAGTGGCAGGCACACACCACCTGATTGCTGTTTGCAAGCAGTTTGAAGAATGTCACGGCTTATATGATGAAAAATTAGTTTGTGGATGACTGACTGACGTGCTTCTGATGCAGTTAGAAAGTCTCTGGTGACACTCTTCTTCTCGTGATTGCCAAAAATGTTTTCTTTACCCAAATTCAAGATTGCTCCGTCTCTTAAAAGTACTACAAGCTGTTTTTTACATGCTTCTCTAATGAGGAGGGAAATCCATTCTTTGCAAGTTAGACAAGCACTTCTCTTAATCTCTTCCCTATTGCTTGTAGTACATTAGATGCATTCCTGAAATGAATCTTCTAATCTACTTTCACTGAAAAAAAGTAAGTAATGTGTTTAAAGATGGCTCTGTGTTGTGAAATCCAAGCAGAGTCAATGGAGACACTTGGGAGACTTGATTTGAGAGCTCACTGCTGATCTGGGCTAAAATAATGATTTACACACTCCTGCCATCAGTATTGCTGTAACCCATTAGCTGATTTAGTACAACCATAGTGTGACTTCAGTTAGGTAAGATTTCTCTTTGTAAGTTATCAGTGGCATGTCTCCCTCTTGATTATGCAGATACACATGCAGATTTAGAACATCTCTTTTCCTAGGTACCTAAAATTTGTATACAGGTTAGGTTTCTAAATAAATAGTGTGGGTCAATTTCTCTGATGTAGTGTAAATTTAAATGTTATTTAAAACAGTTTTCTGTTGGTGATGATATAGAGGTTAATGAGTGATTTGTAAGTAGAAAAGGAGACGGGAACAAGAGAGGAAGGGGAACATAAAGCTTTGTTCTCTGCTTTAAAGAAACTTTTTTCCCTTTTTTTCCTTAATTCCAAATTATCTCTCTTTCAGCCTCCAAACTGTAAAAAAAACTTTAATAGATTTTCTTGAAACCCTGATAAATTACTGTAAGCAATGGAAGATCCTCAGGATGAAAGATAACAACTAATCTAAATAAATTTTTTAGTTGCTTCTAGGACTTCAAATTATCTCATACTTATCTGGAAATGTTGAGCAATGTGACATAACTTGAAGTGCTGTGTTGTTAACTCTTTAACTCGTGTTTGCTCCATGCCTAACTGGTGTTATGGGCAGCCTTATCCTCACACTTGCTGCAGGGTAGTCAAGGGAGTTCATCCCTGGCATAAGAGCATTATTTAACTACCATTTGTAAGACCCACTGTATTTGGGAGTGTAATAATCTCACCAAAATGTGAGATGATCTGTTGACCCTTTGTCTGAAGACTTTGATCCCAATATAAGTACAAGACAGCTTGTTTCACTTTGTACAAGGTATTCTGAGTCATCTCACTTCAGCAAGAACACTCGAGGAAGATTTGCTTGCTAAGGTAAAGAGCTAAGATTACCTTTCTTCTTCAGTCTGTTGGAAATTTTCAGTTTAAAGGTATTTACCAGAATCCAGCACAGAGTGTACTTTAAACCAAGACTGTCCTTTAGCAACATACCACAATACTAAAATCATGTGGACTCATGATGTCTTTCCTCAGCTCATATGATAATCATCACATACGTAACAAACAGCTCTGAAAGGAAGATTTAAAAAAAATTATTGGTATTTAGACGAGCACTTTAAAAATATTTGTGAGATCAGAGATGAATCTTATAGTGATCTTCCAGTTTTCTCACTCTACATTTTAGTTAACTATGTACCAATATTTATGTGTCTTTATGTTCAGAGCCATCACAGATCTAATTATAGCTCAATAATAAAAGGGAATAAAGTTTTACAGGTTACACTGTGGTTTGGATTTTAATTAGTTCATTTAGCAATTTTGAGGTCTGCAGATTCAAAATTTCCAATTCAAAGCCTTACAGAAGCCAGACACTACACTCTTTAAAACCCCAGACCAAAAACTGTTTCAAGACAGAGAAGGATAACAATAGGTATCCTTAACAAAATATTCCCAAAAGAGGTTGGATTTCTCCCATTGTCAGAGGTGGTCTAAAGAGAAGGTGAAGTAATATGAGAGACTGAATATACAGGCTATGCTTTTGGGATTTACATCCATTTCCCTTTCTGGGAAATCTTATGCTCATCCTTCATGATACTCAAAAGAAGATAGCAAAGCTTGAAAGTCTGGTTTCCAGAGCATTCACTGTATAAATCCTCTGGGTTAAATAAAACTTAGCTGTTGTTTAAGATAAATGAGGCTCTTTTACATGCAAGTCATAATACAGTAATACTTTGAATGATAATGTTCTGTAACCAGAAGCTGGAATCTTGTTACCAGAAATAACTTTAATATAGTGATTCATCAGGTTTGCAGACCCATGAAGGTTTGCAAAGTTGTCTGTGAGTGATTGTAAAGATATTAGGGTTGTTTATACCTCTGCATTTAGTAGTGAAAGGTTAAATACTATAAATTAATATCTCAGATGTTTCAAAACATCTGATACATCTTGACATAAAGTTACAAATACAGTTGCAGTTATTTAAGATAGTTAAGGAAGATGGTGATTTGCAAGCAGTGATGACTGAAATTCCGTATGGTAATGTATATGTATATTGAAGGTCCAGTGTATCAGATTCTTGTACAATAGCGTTCCTTAATAGTAAAGTAAATCAAATGGAAGAATATTTGGAGTTAGGAAGTTAGAAGAGCTATCTGACAAGGTGGGGGTGAAGGAGTTTTATTTACCTCAGAAATGAGAGACCATTAAAATGAAGTTAAACATCTAATTATCAAATTAATTCTCAATTAAAATTGTGTAATTTAAAGGACTTGTAGTGGGGTAATGGTGATTTAATTTTTTTTCACTCAAATACTGACAGCAGAAGATTCTGTTTTCTTGTCTTTACCTTGGGCCAATACTTGTGGTTTTCAGCTGTTCAATCACCATTAAAAGCATCAGAATTGTCATTATTGCTGTTATTGAGACGATTAAGTAACCACTTGGTTTTATTCTGTAATTTATTGCATGGTTTAATTATGTTGTGTCTCAAGTTATTAGCTTGAATTAATATTAACTAATATGTTATTTCAATTGGATCTTCAAATTCTTCTGCTGTTCATGGAAGTCCTTGTTTGTAGTGTGTTTTTCTGTTTCTGTAACTAGTTGAGCCACCAACTTGGATGAACCTGTATGGAGGTTCTAATATCAACCTGTTGCATTTTCAAAGTTAAGGAGTTAGAATTGGTATGTTAATGGATTTTTTTGGATTTTGTTTTGTTTTTCCCCATTTCCTATGCATTTTTCCTTTCTGTTGTGTGTGTACAGTTATAACACACTAGTTTAAACTCTTATTACTTCAGCCTCTGACATTATTAATGTTATTTTAATGTGCTGGATGCAATCAGGAGAGCAGCTAAGCCATTTTGTTAGAATTGTGCCCCAAACCATGTTGCCTGGAATGCTGTACCTTCCAGCTTTTGCATTAGATGAAACAAGCTTCCCAAATACAGCCCACTTCATAAAATACACAATCTTTCCTGTTCAGAAAAATCTAATGGAGGTTGGAATAAGTAAAAAATGTCATATGGTTGTGTTCTAGAAAATAACACATACAATGCCATGTTTCTGAAGATTTGCTGATTAAGGTGTATCCACGGAGTGGTTAGGGACAATCATCATTGTCATTTCTGTGTATACAGGGGTAGACTGAGTTTTGGTGTCTATTTGATCTGTGTGAGCATGCCCATTTTAATGGAATACATTTGCATCCCTAACTGCACCAGCATTGTAAGTCATACAACGATAAAATGCAAATTGGATTATTGTCAAGATACCAGAAAAATTATGGTCTACCATGGCTTGAAGAGCTTAATTTTGTAATCAATTAAACACCCAGGGTGACAGAAATGACAGCTTAAACTGCCCTGTCTGTAAAATGAGCATGATGTGAAATCCCCTGGAGTATCACTACACAGACTTGAGTTTGGTTTCTTTTAATCAAAAAAGATTAGAAGGAGAATTACATAATAAGACATGAGATTAATTGAAGGAAATTATACTAATATTTGAGAATGTGAGTGTATACAGATGTATATATCTTTATGTTTACATATACAAAAAATCTGTCTATACCTTTGCAAAGAGATGGATAAAAATAATTTAGCTTTTGAAAAAAAATTAACCACTGAGTGCAAGTTGTGTAATTCTGTGACTTCTTAAAATGCAGTCTTGGAAGTGACTGGATTTTTAATCAGCTGGTGAGTTACCACAGCACTGGAATTGTCAGAAAGTGTAATTTAGCTGACTGACTGTCACTGCAATATCTGTCTATCTAATACAGTGACCTAGATAGCAAAGTCTACAGTAAGAAGGAGAGAGCAATGCAGTGCTCCAAAAGCACAAGTATTACTGTTAAATTTCCTGTTGTGTCCAACATCACACAAAAAGAGGGAAATACAAGGTAGAAACCAACAGTATTTGAATGAAGTTATTCCTTACTGATGCTGGCATAATGTATCATATGTCTAGAAATAAAATGCATTATAAGGACACCTATTTATTAGTCTCTTAACTCATAGAAGTGATTGTGGTTTAGTAATTCACAATACTTCTATGTTTCTAAAACTGTCAACATGTAACTGGATTTGTTGGGTTAGCAGTTCAGACTCTGGTATTTTGTTTTGATGTAGAGGGTGTACAGCTGAATGTCTTTGATGTGATGTGATATAATGTGAAGAGAATTAGGACTGTGTATTTATAATTCCTTACAGATCAAAATCAAAGGTCTGGGGTTCTTTTTTTCTTATGATTGTGTCTGTTACATATATCTTCCACTTCCATTTCAGCTGGTATTTCCTACAGTGTGAAAAGGGTCACTGCTTGGTAACATGTGAGTTCATAACACTCATAAACAATATAGACTTGATGGATGGTACTCTGAATCAAAGTGATTTACAGATGATAAGTAATTTCTTCATTTTTGGTATCCCTCAGGTACTTAATTTCCTTTTTATTTTATAATTCACCAGGAAGAAAAATTTTAAATACCCCATCTCCTTTAGTCTTGTCCAGAAGACAAGAATTGTATAGAATGGAGATAAACCCCCCAGGTTTCTTTGTAGATATTTGCCCTGGTAAATCTGTTCAGAAAATCAGATTGCTTGGTCCTGGGGCTGTTCTCTGCCTGAGATGCAAAATGTTTCACGTAACTGCTGTAAATGCATTGGTGTACTAATATACCTGGTGTAAAGCTGCTAAAATGGCCAGACCCTGCCTAGCTGGTAATTTGACATGTACTAGTTAAAAAAAAAAAAAAAAAAAAAGTCATATGGAGGAAGCTGAAATCAATGATTGGGGAAGCCAAAATCAATGACTGTGAAATGAAAGACTGTTCCACTTCTTGTCACATTAACTTATTTATAATCTTATCATATGTCATTTCATTTCCTAGGGTAAATTTCTCTAGCCCAGTTTTCTAACTTAAAGCTCTAATAAATTCAGGTTGTTTCTTTTTTGTTGTTTTCCATTCTGTGTCATGGTGTTGCACCTGCTCAGGCCATTCTTTGTTACTGAAACATTAACTGCTGTGGACAGCTGGAGTATCTCTTTGGCTGCTAACTGGACTGGTTCACAGTGTCCTGGTATGCTACAATTTCTCTGTAATTTCTTTTTTTTTTATTATTATTTTTTTATTATTTTTTATGCTTTTCTTTTTAATAACAGTATTAAATGCAACCTGTCCTGTAATTTTCCTAACTTAACACAGGAAAATTAGCTATAAAAACCCACCTGAAAAACTCAGGTTAACCAGTGAAGGTTTAGCAGCCCCTTCACTGGGGCTAGTAACTTGATACACAACATAATTAAACCATTATAGAGGGAGAGCAAGGTTGAAATATTTAGTTCTTAAGTGATTTTTAAAATTTGACTAACCCCATCAGTTACCATTACATTGCTCTCTATAAAACGTGACCAGCACATCTGGGATATATGTAGCTCAGTATATATGTGGCTTAAATTGTAGAACTCAAACCTGTAGTTTTACCATTATCTGCAAAGTGAAAAATTTTGTAACAAAAAGTAGACTACACATTTCAGATTAATATTTTATAATCTTATTTTTGAATGGCATTAGACTTTTATTTTTTAAAAAATATGTCATTTAAAACAATTTTTTGCCATGTCTAAGGAAAAAGATAACAGTTTTCATTAAAAGTTGATATTGCTTTGAAACTAATTGAACTTGGCTTGTAATAGCCTTTTATTTTATTACTTAATTTTTGACAATACTTTTATTTTGGAGGAAATATGTTATCTCTGTAGTCCATTAAGCAGTGGTCCATTTCAGTGTTTCTCAGCAGCTTTCCTGTTTGTTCAAGTCATGAGGGAAAACAATAACTAAGGAATTAAGACTCTTTAACAGTGAACGAATGTCTTGAAAGATATTGTTTGATAGAGGCATAGGATTAGATGTGCTGTTTACTCTACAGATGTTTTTAAAATCTAGCAAAGTAGATTCCCCAATAGAAGACAGCTTCATATGTTTCACTGCCCTTAACATCTATTTGTACATCTGTCTTTAGACTGTCTCTAAATTTCTAGGTAATTTGCTATTTCCATGGTTGTCTTATAAAAAATTTGCTGATTTTATTAGTTCTCTTGTGTCTTCTTCAAAGGATAACCTGAGGCACTTTCAGTAAATTTCAAGTCTTGGTCAGTGACCTTTTTGTTCCATGGTTTAATGACAAGTGAAGCTCATAGGATATTCCATTCTGCATCTCTGTAATTTCTTTTCCTGCTATTTTTCACTTTTTGGTTAGTTTTAGTGGTTCAACCCTGAAAAGTTTGATTAATTGTTTTTGACCCTTAGGAAGAAATCTTGAAGATATCTATTCCCTCTGAATTTTGTGATATTTAGTTGCTTGGAAGTTTACAAAGACTCCTTCCTGTTAGCCTGCTGCTATTGAGTCAGTTTGAAACCATCCACTTTTGTGTTGTCTTTATCTTTTTTTCACCATAAAGACATTGGAACGTGACATTGTTGGGATGTTTATGAGATAACAGGAGTGAATGAAAAGACTTGGGTGGATGGTTTTGCATGGGATGTTGTGTATATGGTGGTAACAAGATACTGCATTGGAAGTTTGTGGTACCTACTGCAATGTAGACTGAAAATTGGTTCTCATGTTCACTGAGGTGCTTGTATTGCTTTTCTATGTTGTAGTCCTGGTTGGTGTGTTCAAGATGTCATTACATTGACCCCGTTTTTAGAGTAGGGAGAAGTAATCTTTAAAAAAAAAACAATCTTCTCTTGAGGCAGCTTCTGAAAAAGAGACAATTACTGATTGCTACTGAGCAATTTCTAGATGATTTTCTAATACAGTTGTAAAACAGCCTGCACACCATATGCAATATGATGCTCAGGTTTGAAAAATTGAAGCCTTTTAGAGTTCCTTGGGAGCTTTCCTCACAGACTTCAGGGCAACCAGAGTTTTCTAGTTTATTATAAAGTATTTCCCTGAGAGAGCTATTTCAGTTCTGGTATTTTAAACTAAACTGTTAACATTTCTTGTGCCTTTACAAACTATTCTGGTTAGCTTTACAAACAGTCCTCTTTCTCTGGTGTTTCTGCATTTCAGTTATGTGTCTTATGGGGAGGTTTGTTTCTTCTTCCCTTTCTGACACTGTGCAACTTTATCCATGAGCTTATACACTGTGATTTATGTCAAAATCAAGGTTTGTGGTACTGCAGTTGTGGTATTAGAATCATAGAACCACAGAACCATCATGGTTGTAAAGGACCTTCAAGATCATCGTCCAATTGTCAGTCCTACACCACTGTAACCACTAAATCATCTCCTGAAGCACCACATCACCTGTTTTTTTAATAACCCCAGTGAAAGCGACTCCACCATCTTCCTGGGCAACCAAATCCAGTGCTTCACCACTCTTCCAATGAAGAAATTTTTCCTAGTATCCAATCTGAATCTCCCCTGGTGCAACTTGAACCCATTCCCTCTTGTCCTATCGCTACTCACGAGGGAGAAGAGGCCAACACCTGCCTGGCTACAGCCTCCTTTCAGGTGGTTGTAGAGAGCAATAAGGTCTCCTCTCAACCTCCTCTTCTCCGGGCTGAACAGCCCCAGCTCCTTCAGCCTCCCCTCGGCAGACCTGTTCTCCAGACCCCTAACCAGCCTGGTTGCCCCTTTCTGCACTGATCAAGTAGAGCTCACTGTGAGTCAGCTACAGGAGAGACAGTGAAATTCTGCTTAGGGCTTTCTTGTTTCTAAGTTGGTTTTGCCTTTAAAGATAAAAACAACAGTTTTGTAGGTGCAGTGTGAAAGCAAGGTAAGCACTCTGTGTTGTGTATTTGCTGCATAAAACCAGAGAAGCGGAGAGCAGAACTACATGAAGGGTTTCTGCTCCTGGCCTGATGTAGCTGCAGGTATTCCCTGGAGCAGGTATCCAGGTTACCATCCTCCCAGAGCCTTAGGAGCATGGGAGTAGCATCTGTCCTCCTCTTATGAGCAAAATAATCCCTCATTGAAGTGACAATAAATCTGCAAGCAAACATTAAACAAATCCCTTTTGGCCTTTTAACAAGAATTAATACTTTTAGGCTCAGATTTATCATCAAGGCTGTGCAATATAAACCCCCCCTGACAACTGTTTTATGTTAAATGTTTAGAACAAAGGAGGCTTCAGAGGGAAGGAGGCAATGCAGCTATTTCTGGGTTTTCATTATACAATAATGAAGATTTGTTTCTTGGAAGCATTTAAAAAAATTATTTCAGTGACAGATTGTAAACTTACTTTCTTGCCTCTGATTTTTAATGCATTTTAGTTTCCAAACCAATCCATCAATACAGAGATAAAACTGAAATAAAGATTTAAAGGATGCCTTGTAGTATGCCTTGCTTATTGCAAAACCTTATTACTCATTACAAACCAGAATGCAGAAATATTATAGTTCAGCCAGAGAGAAAGATGTAGCTGCTTTGGTCTTAAGAGCAGATTTTATGCTATTTAACACAAGAACTTTAGAGGTAGATGGGCTGTGCATTTATTTAATTGTATAATTTCCAATATTTTGGATACACGTTGAAGATGTATGAGAAGCATAGTTAGGAACAAGGTCAATCAGAGTAAATTAGCACCCAGATTGTGGTGGTGGTGGTGTTACCATTGTTACAGCAGGTTTGTTTGATTAGGAAGTGATAAACCATGGTTGTGATTTCAACCATTTCTGGAGGTGATTATGAGAGTTATAAAGAGGTAGGAAAAGACTATCTGTAGCATGTCTTTTGAAGTATAATTATACTGAGCAATAGAGTTCTGACCGAAATCTTCAAAATAGTTTCCAAGCTCTGGAAATTCTGAACTTGTTAAATTTCAGTCCAACAAGAACTTCTTTCTTGAAGCTAATGATTGGTATATACTTCTGGATTTTCACAGTCTAGCCTTGCAGCCAGTTGTCTTCATGTACAAGCCCAGGAGAAAGTTCATGTTGATATGGAAACCTGTTATTTCACCAAGCCTTAATCCATAGAATGTGTGTCTCAATGAGTCAACAAGGTTCTATGGATACTCAAAATATTTTGAAACCATATGAACAGAATGTGTATTTTCCTCTGGCTAGTAAAACTCTAGTCATAAAGGCTTCATAGACTTATAATATGCAGAATCCAACCAACTTGGCAAATAAATTGTTTGCTAAAGCATATTTTGGCTGTATATCCAAACTGCATTCAGACAAAATAGCATTTTGTTCATGCCAGGTATTGGACTGACTGCTGGAGACTCAGGTTTTCTATTCAAGCAGATTGGAACAGATTTTTGACTTGACCAGTGACCTTCCTAGAGAAGAATGTTAGTACAAAATTTGTCCTTTGTACAAATTTTATGGGATGAGGAATGAGGAATTTCATATTTTCTGTTGGTAGACTATGTCTTGAATTAACAACAAAATCAATTCAAACTGATTGCTTCTGGAAAGAATTGGTGATTCACTGGAGGATGAATCTTGTTTAATGGGATTATTCCAGGTTCTTCTTATACTGATTATGAGGTTAAGTATTAAAATGTTATACAGAATGTCTTTTGGAGAGGAGAACTTGATCTGGAGATTTCTACTAGGATTTGTGAGAGCCTTTTTTTCAGTAATGGTCGCTCGAATCCAGATGAAGTACTGGAATTATTTCCACCATAATACTGATGTGAAAATCTTACATTACAGCTGATTTACCAGTAGTTATTTATACTTCTATACTGTAGATAAGAAGAATATAAATTAGTCTTATAATTTACTGTTGTCTTCTCAGGTGGATCTCTGATTCTGTTGTATGCTTTGTACCACGTAGAAATTAATCTGTTGTATTGAACTGCTCTTTATTTCTAGTTTATGCTTAAGCTTTTTCCCTTTATACTTCTGCTTTCTTATGTAATTTTTTTTCTTGTTATTTTTGTCCCAGTTTTTGTCATCTATTGTATTCATCAGAAATTTCCATCTAGCATCATATGACAGGTTCTTCTGTAGGAGTTTATAGGAGATACGCTGGGAAGAGATTTCATTTGTTCTCCCTTTGCAACTGTGCTTGTGTCTAAAATTGTATTAAAATGTAAAAGGAATGCAAATGAAGACTTTGGTGCCTCTAGATGTTGCTTATGCTGCCCCATGATTATCTGGTTAAACTTCTGCCAATTGGAAGTAGACAAGAATGTATTCAATTTCAGAGAGTTTTATTGCATAGTCAATACTAGATATAAAGTGTAGGTAATCTACCTGAATTAATATAATTTATTGCTAGAAAATTGTATAGAACTCCTAGCACCAGAGTATAGTTTTACATTTCGGCTTCCCATTATGCATCTAAATAAACAACCATGTATAAAGAATCAATAAAATGAAATACAGAAAATAAATAACTTTCTATCCCAAGGCTCCAAAGGGTTATCAAGTTAATAATTACATTTTTATTCTGGTTTTGCAGAAGACCACGCTCAGTCTGAGATTATAATTCTAAAACTTTTTAATTTTACCACATTTTTAAAATATCTATTTTTAAATATAGATACTTGAAATATCTACATTTTTGTTGTTGTTGTCCATGTTTGTTTTCCACAGACTAATCTTATTGTCAGAATAAATCAATATACCAAGGATGAGTTACACTGGTGCACAACTGGAGCAATCCAAAGAAATACCTGGCTTTTTTCTAAATATTTTAATATTATTTTAATATTATTTTAAACCCACATGTGAATGTGTGGGTTTTCTGTTTTGTATGTTTTATATGTATTTGTATGTATTGTATGTTTTCTGTATAAATAGCTATCTCATAACTCTTAGATTGTGTTAAAATATCTGAAAAATACAAAATATTGTGCAAAAATAAAAGGTGCCACAAAGTAAAGTATACTGGGTGTAGACTTAATTGTCATCAAGTTTTTATTCTGTTGTTACAACATGCTGGAAGATTTGTCAGTCCCCATAATAGTAGGGATAAAAGTTCAGCTGGTGAATGTGTACCACGGGTAAGGCAACCAGCTGGCACTATTTCTGATCACTACTGATGTGAATCTTACTGATTCTTCCTGAAACGAATGCTGTTTCGAGAAGCACCTGGAGGTTCTTTTTCAGAAGGATTTCATGAGATACGTAATGTTTGTTTCCATTGTAATACTTTTTTTTTTAAATTTATTTTTTAAAAGTGTGCAGTTCGTGCAGCTACTGAAGGCCGAATCCTTGTGCTGGAAGGTTTGGAGAAAGCTGAGCGAAATGTCCTGCCAGTCCTCAACAATTTGCTGGAGAACAGGGAGATGCAACTTGAAGATGGGCGTTTTCTCATGTCTGCAGAACGTTATGACAAACTTCTTCAGGTATGGAAATGCTGCTTGGATTTCCCAGTTTTGTTTTCCTTGGTAGTGCTGAAATACCATTATGAAGGGGAGAGTATGTATGAGCTAAATGGGGGGAAATCTCAACAAAGCTGTGGTTTTGGGGATGTTTCATGAGATGAGGTAGGCATAGTGAAAACTATATGAAAAGTCAAGCCACTGCTTGCCACAACAAAAAATTATTTTCATCTGTATTTTATCTATCCACATGAAAAAAGAGCAGTCCATGTTAACCTTGTTTGAAGCCTCTGTGTTTATAAGATGCAAAAACCTCTATGTGACAGTAAATAAAATATATATTTGTGAAAAGAGATTGAAGTTGAAATTGTTCCCACGAAGTTCAGCTAATGCTTCAACGTTACAATAGCCTTGTTGCTACACTTTTAAAATGTTCAGATACAAAAAAAAAAATGAAGTCAAGATGAGTGACACTATATTAATCAATGGTGTCTTGCATTTGATTTACATGTACATGTAAACAGCTAATTTGAAGTATAGGAAATGGTAAGAGAATTTTCTTTTGATAGAAAATTTTAGTGTCTACTTCAGCCATTTTCTTCTTGGCCAACTTTGAATCCTACTGCTTAAAATTGAGTGAATACTTTTCAGGCTTTTGGGTGACCTCATTAAATTTCATCAGTTTCCAGCAGGACTGCAGTTTCCAATCACATACCTGTCAGTTTCCTGTAAGAGTCTGACCCCTGCTCACTCATGTGTGTATTTGTTATAACTAACTAATTAGGTATATAATGCAGACCCGTGAGGCACAGGAAGGAAATCTGCAATAAGCTGCCTGTCACTGAGCCTGACTGTATGAATTTGCCAGTTATACTGAAGTACTGTAGTAAATTTCTGAAAATATATAATTATTTCCTATGCTCCTCTTCTGTGGTTACAATTCTTCTCATCAGTGCCTTGCCAAAAACATTTTTATGAATATTAGTTAGTAGATGCAATTGTTGAAAGCGCTGTTATTGTATTTTTGAAGTAAGCTTTTAAAATATAATGGTATTTAAAGAATAAAAATGAGAATTCAAACTTAGGACTTGGTTGCAGTTAGGCGAAGAGTTTTCCTTTTTTTCTTTTTTCCTTTTAAACACTTCACTGATTACAAAATGTTTCAAAATTAATACCTCGGTCACACTGCTAATAGTATATGAATTAAATAAGCCTCTTGCTATCACAGTAAATCTAATATTGTTTTCTTGTTTGGGGAATATTGTATTATGTAAGCTAATGTTAATTTTCCTTTCTCCTGTGTGAATAATTACTGTACATGTAGGTGTGCAGGAAATGTGCTTGTTTATGGTTTCAAGGAAGGCTTAGCTGTGGTGTGGGAAGACTAAAAATTCATGTTTTGTACGCAATGAATCTTTATGTGACAACAAGTGAAATGCAGCATTTAATGTCCTGCTGTATTATTGCTTATATTAAACTGTAATTTGTAAATGACATTTTTAAAATGCAGATTTTAATATCCGTTACAGTTGTAAGGGGGGAGAAGAAGAAAAAAACTTCCTCATGGTAACCCACATCTAATGTTTCAGAATAAATTCGGTTTTATGGTCTATTTATTTTCTGTTCTTTGATGCCTTTCAACTTTGACTATCTGTAAGGTCTTTGATCAAATTGCTACAGGCCTGAAAGCTGCACATATCAAACATTCTATCTATGTTCATTTTGGAAAAACTGGCCACAAATTTGACTAGTCCAATGCCTTGTAGCCCCTCTGAATGAAAGATGAGAACATTGCTACATTTAGGTGAAAGGCCAAGGGCTATTAATCAATCTGCAGCTTAATCATCATCAGTTTTTAATGATGTAAAGTGTCGGGTTTTTTTTCCTTCTTGTTGCTTTATTTTAATTAATTTAGGATCATACAAAATCGGAGTTAGATGCATGGAAAATTGTTCGGGTCAGTGAAGATTTTCGAGTGATAGCACTGGGCCTGCCAGTACCTAAATACTCTGGTAACCCTTTGGATCCGCCCCTTCGCTCTCGATTTCAAGCTAGAGATGTTTATCATCTGCCTTTTAAGGTGAGTGTCCTGGCAGAAGAATTGGCTTGTATGTACTGAGTAGACCTAATATTTTTACATTATACTTTACTTGCCTCGCTTCTGAAAAGGATCCTTGAATAATAAATACATCTTAAAGGTTAGTTTTCATACTGATTCCTAATAAATTCCTGAAAAGCAGGCTTAGAATTGTCAAAAGATGCTTCAGCAGGAAAATAATTGTCATCAAACAATATAACCCTAAAAGAAAGATTTTATAACTTTTCTTCTTTTTCTCCTTTTTAAAAAATAAAAATAATTCTGTGTCAAGGATTTAGTAGACTCCTTATGTCTAAATTAGAGGGGAAAATAGAAAGTGCCTCATATAACGTGAGCTGTGACCCACAGTATGATCCCAGAATTAATTTACTCTGATTTTGTGTTCTATTTTCAGGACCATCTTCAGCTATTATATTCAATTGGATCAAACATTTCCACAGAGAGGTAATTTTTCATAATTAAAAAAATAAAAGTGGAACAAATGAAGAAAAGCTGTCCTTTCAGGATTTTGTGCTATTTTTGTGTCTTCTATCACTGCATAGAAACCAGAACTGAAGTTCTTTAATATGTGTGGGTGTGTGCTCACACAGCTTTTCATATGCAGCCTTCATATAATGAATCCTTAATGCTTTATAACTTAAATCACACCTTACATATTTGTGCTCGGAAATAGTTTCAGCATCTCATACTGTATTTAACTTCTTAGGCTTCAGCATTTTAAATATAGAGAGCATGTATAAGAGTATGTAATTTCTTTTTCCCATGCAGAATTTCTCAGCTCCTGTCTTTTGCTACAACTCTGTGCTCTCAAGAATCTTCTACATTGGGACTTCCAGATTTTCCTTTAGACAGCTTATCAGCTGCCGTTCAGATTTTGGTATGTGCGTACACATGTGCTGTGAAACTCTATGGGTTTAAAATTTCTCAAAATTAGATCTGGATTATTCATGTTGTTAGAAAAAAAACATTTAAAACATGAACATTTAAAAAATAAACCCCCAAAAACTAAGGATGGTTTGAGGGAGAAAACCACCATTTAGGTATCTCGGGGTAATAATTAAACCAAAATACTAAAGGACAAAGTATGGCATGACACAAGGTTTGTAATGAGATTAAATGCATCTTAATATTCAAAGTGATGGCTTTTATTCTGCTGGATCATCTTACCTGACTTCAGGGACATCTCCAGTATACCTGATGATACCAAGGCAGTCAGCGGGGAGAAATAGGAATCACCAACTAAGAGTCCTTCTGATTAAATGGCACGCATGTAAATCAGATTGATTGCCTTACAAAGACACCTTTTACTCTCCAGTGACACCTAAAAGGACCCAGAACAGCTATTCAAATGTGGATATAGAAGACAATTTGTACCAGATAAAGCCTTCATTAGGTCTTTAGGCTGGCTGGTGGATTTAGAATAGACACAGTCATAGAGGGTTACCTGCAGATGCTGGTTGTGCATGCTTGAAGACACAATGCATTCTGTCAGCTGCAGTCCATAGGGAAATACAACTTCTGTACACTTGCTGAGTTCAAAGTAGCAGGTCAGGCAAGCCAGGACTAAAATCGTGGCAGTCTTTTTGCCTTCACTGACAGGCTTTTGTCCCTTGGGCTTTATATTTACATGGCAGAAAGTTAAAGGTGCCTCTCCTGAAGAGCCTCTATAAAGAGAGAGGGTTTGGTACTCTATGGTATGCAGGAAGATACTGTCAGTCCTGGAGGGTAAAATAGTGGGATAGCTTCCCAACACTTTCCCCAGGGTGCAGGTGTCTGTAGAAAGGTCTCTTAGGATAATTCTCTGTTTTGTCTCCTGTGCAATAATTTTACCTCTGGTACTGCTCAGTGGCAGATTACTTTTGTTTGTTTTATTGGATTACATACATTAAAACATACCAATTACTTGTGGTACTGTGGTGCTCAGTCCCCTCAGTTGTGTTTGATACTTTGAGAAGCAATTTTTTTCTGAATTTGGGATACTATAAAAGATGTCAGTAAGTTATTAAAATACAAGTTTGGAGAAATTAAATGGTATTTGGAGGGCCTTAGGAAACGAATGTTGAATTTTAAATAAATGGTAACTTCTTAGTCTTTGAGCCCTGTAGTGAAAAATTATTTTAAAATGAATGCCAGATGGCTTTCAGAGTAATGGAAAGAAAATGAGCCCCAAGTTATTATCTAAACTATGAAACGAAGCAAGCGTTTTATTTTACATTAGAGAATGTGAAGTGTTATCATTGTGTGACAGTGCCTTTTTTTAGGTAGAAGAGAGAACTGTTTCTTTTAGAATTAGTTTTAATCACTTTGTTTTCTAAGCCAACTGTTCTCAGGGATTCTAGCTACAGCATTTTTTCTTCATATACTAGGTCACTGCCATCCTCTTCTTCTAGCTTGGTTGGTTTAACCATTCAAAAGTGTGGAGGAAAAATAGTTTGTAATGACCAGCTCCTTAACTTCTGTCATGGATTCAAGCAGTCCAAAAATTTATTTCTTAGGTTGAAAACTCCTGCTTCCTGAAAGGAAGATGTTTTCATAGGGTGCTGTTCTGAAGAGGCTAATTTCATGTGTGCCATTGCAATTATTATTATGACTTTGAGATAATATGGGCAAATTTCACATTGCATCTTTATACATGACAGAGGACTTTTAAAATGCAATAAGGACTTCTTCATCCTTTAAGTAGTACATTTCCTACAGTACCGTAAATGGTTTATTTTCAATGATCTTTTTTTAATATGGAACATTATAAGTAGCATTACTGATTAGAAATATGAATTGAATTTTGCATTTCATAAGACATGCATCTCCTGATATCATATATAAGCAGCTCTTCTTTTGGTTGATGCCTGTATAAATCCATGTGTATAACCGAAAATCAGTTGGGTTTATTTGAATTACATTATTTTCACCAACTTCAGTGAAGTACCAGTACACTGACTGCTTGTCAGTGGTGCTACATACACTTAATCCTTAGAAGCTGCAAAGTTTTTGAAACAAACCATCAAGCATGCTTTAGGGTTTTTTAAACACTTTTCCATCATGAAAGGCTTCATGCTTACATTTATTGAATATTCATAAATATACTTCCACTTCTTTCTCTATTACTGCAGCAAAACACTCAAATCTTTCTCTTGTTCAGGCAGCAGCTAACAAAAGTTAGTACTTGGAACCAACAAGGAGACAGTAAAAAAAGGAAAAGCTGTTTTCATTTTTTTGTAGGAAGTGCAAGCATGTATAGTAACTCGTTTCAAACAAACCAGTCTTGATCAAATTGTTCAGAAATCTGTGGGAATTGATTTGTTAAGTAGAATCTGTACAATGTAATAGAGGCAAAATTAATTACTAAAAATCATTGTCAGTGAGTAGATAATTATTGTAGTGCAGATTTCTTGACATAAAGAATCTTTTCTATAGTACTGTGAAACTTTGGTACCTGTGGTAGGCTTTGTCTCTCCTAATTTTAAATATAATTAGTTTTCTGAGCCAGTCACTGTCGCTTCCATGTATACACAGGAAAGAAAGTAGTTTTTAGGACACAGTTCTTTTATCCTGATTTAGAGATTCATGTTATAACGAATTGCACCTGAGAAATGCCTGTTTTGACATTTGATTGAATGCTGTATGTGGTCTTTTAAGTTTAGCACTTTATAGGCTTTTCACGTTACTGACTCATGATAGAATGAGCTGATCATTTTTAATTTTTATTTTAAAATTTGAATTAGGATTCCTTCCCTATGATGTCAGTCCAGCATGTCATTGACCGTCTTTACCCCTATAATGTTTTCCTTGGAAAGGAAGGCAGAACTGCAGTCACAGATGCATTAAAAGTAAGTATTGGACATATATACTATAATTCCAGGGAGCAATGGATTATGACAGTAGTTGTTCAGACAAATGGTACTTTTGCTACTTCTGTAAAAAATAATAATAATAAAAAAAAAAATCTTAGGTATACTAAATGGCTATATTATTGCTGGTACTAATGTATTTAAAAAACTCCAAACCTTCATAAGCTAGAAGTTTGCTTGTAGTGAAAGATAAAACCTTTACATTCTGTAGAATAGTTAGACCTTAGTTCAAGACTACAGAAAAACCTTCTTTATGTAAGTGGTAAATTAACTTGAAAGTAGCTATTTATATGGTTAAGGTAGTCATGTGAACAAGCAGTTTGCAGTTTTGTGGCTGAGCAGCTTTGGCCCTATCCAAAATGCCATTAACTTAGTAAAAATATTACAATTTGCTAAAAAACATAACAGTGAGAACATCTGTAGTTGATTTCACAGAATCATAGTTGGAGCATTCCTTAAATTCAGGTTTAAGTATGAAAGTTTTGTAGGCTCTTGTTCCAGAATGAAAATATACGAAGTGATGGAGAACCAAAGTGTTTGTATGAATTGATCTCAGTTTTCTTTCTCCACTTTATGAGGCAGTGCTGTGAATCCTAGGAGTAATCAAGCTACATACTTAAGAATTATTTTACATTAGCAACTTCTGTTTAATGTTCTTTCTTCTCTTGTTTACTGTTTTTCACACTATTGAATTAAATGGCTCTTCGAGTTCAGTTATTTCAGTTAGTGGCTTTTTTTGTGCCTAACCCACCTCATACGAATTCCTCTTCCTCACCAAAACAGACCTTTTAGAGGATTTTTTAATCCTGTTTTTGTGCTTTCTATATGCAGTTCAAAATAGACTGTATAGTGCTCAAAAGAGGACTGGGGAGACAAATGGCCCATTTCTCGTTCCTGATATGCCCAGAACATACTGAAAGCTTAATTTGTACAGGTTGTCCTCAGTTTTCTTTGTATGAAAAGGCTGTGGAACTAAATAAGCACAATATTTGATGGTTATTTTTATTGGTAGCCAGATGTTTTAATCTGCAATTGGTTATAATTATGTGCAGAGCTGGGTGATCTCTTATTACACATGCCAAAGGCTATCATCTGTTTCTTTTATTATTTCAATCTGTCAGGCTAAGACTTGGCAAAGTCACCATATGACATTTTCACTTTTCATCTGTCACTATAGTCAGAATGAGTACATGATCTATGATCTTTTTGCTTTGGTTGTAAATGTAAAATATTTGGGCTGTGGAGAATGTGAATGTAGGTATGGGAACTAAAAGTAGAAGTAAATAGATTTAGAACTTCAGAAGCAATTAATCTTCATTATGGTTTTTACCTATTTTCCAAACAAAGTTCTAAAAAACAGAAGGCTGTATTTAATAATTAATTTCCTCTACCCCCAATTCTAAAGCGTTTTGAGCTTCAAGATTCAGAAAGTCACTTGCTTCCCAAAAGGATTACAAAAGTAGAAAGTGTAAATGGAAACAAATCCTTCAAGGCTGATGTGACTGTCCAAATTGGTGAAAAAGAAGTGACATTTCAGGTACAAATTTTATTTCATCAAACTATGGGGTTTTTTTAGGTGTTATTATCTTGGTTTCATCTCACTGAGAATTTGAAACACTTGAAACTAAAACTTATTTGCATTTAATATTTTTTGAGACTGAAATGCATGTGATACTTATTAGAAAAGCATTTAGATACTGAAATATTAAGATTACCAATACAAAACATTTATTTTTAGATGAACTCATACTTTCCTACATATGATTCCTTTAGGATTCTTCTGTTTAATAATTATAAAGCATGGATGAAAGAAAAGCCTCTGTATTTCATATTTTTAATTGGATTAGAATAACAGAGAATATTTGTGATGCATTTGGCCTCTGCCTTTTCCTTTTAATAAAAACTATAGTCTGTCTTTGTCCACCCTGCAAATAAAATCTAATAAGTGCTTCTTAATGTTCTGACACAGGGTGTTGGGAAAATGGAACAAAAGTAATCACACCAAATATAATTAGTTTGAGTTTCTTCCAATTAAGTTTATGACCTGGTAGGTGGTGAAATATAAGGTCTTATTCAACAAACAGATGCTGATCTGAGAATTTGAAGTTCATGTTGAATGTGGGGAGTCTAGAGGGTCTGCACAGAAGGTGATTTAGTGGGAATCAGAGAGACATAGTTTTAACATTGGTGAGGAATGTCATCATGGAGTTTGTACCATGACAAAGTGAAAAAGGGAACAGCAGGAAGTGGGAATTTGTCAGAAAAAGGTGGATCTGTAGGGATGTGAATCAGCGTGTTTCTGACAGGAAGATTTTTGCTTTCATTTGACATGTGGGGAATGCCTTCTGAAAATACTACCATATTTAGCATTTTGTTTTTTTAATTTTTGTCCTCCTTATAGGTTCCAGCTGGGACTGGGCTGTTAAGAAGTCATCCTCGATCAGATACTTTCATAAGGACTGCCAGCCATGATCAACTTTTGGCAGAAATGATGCAGTCTCATATGGTTAAAGATATGTGTTTACTTGGAGGAAAAGTAAGAATTTAAATTTCTTTTCTCCCTCATTCTCCATTGTCCTTAGAATGTAATCTAGTTCTTGTTTTTTAATTTTTAAGGGCTGTGGCAAAACAGTTATTGCTAAGGAGTTTGCTGATACACTGGGATACAGCATAGAACCTATCATGCTGTACCAGGTAAGTCAACTATCTCCTGAGGATCATGCTTTAAATATGATCTAAAGTGCAATACACAGACATCTCATATGTTCTCTCTCTCTGTGAGTTTAAAAGCTGCAGCTTTGTTCATGTACAGGTGCAGCTTTTTAAATCACTAATCATCACTGATACAGGTTAAAAAAAATAAAGGCTAGCCAAGATTTCAAAGACAATAGTTTTCTGTATAGAGCATTTTTTACTCTCTCTATTAGAATGCTCATGTAATATATTTTCTTGTTACAGGCCTAAACACAGGGGGTGCTGTGCAGCAATATAGATAGTACAATATTGCTGCATATAAACTAGCACTGATACTGCTTTCCTTCAATTTTATTGACTTCATTGTGGTTATAAACAGAGGTAATATAAATAAAATGTAAGGAGAAGTAGTTTTTCCTCCTGTCTTTCATACCATTGTGTTTTCAGATTTTTTTTCCCATTTGTATGTTTTCTGCCTTTAGGTTGGAGTGGAGTAATTCATGCATGTTGAATGCCTTTGGAAAACCTTTTGTCTTTCCATTTTATTTTTTTTTTTGGTTTGTCCATATGCTATTTAATCTTATAATGGGATTCTCCATTATCAACACTATTTTTTTATTATTATGAAAGACAGTTTCTTTATTGAATTCAGAATACTTTATGGGTTTTAAGTTTTGGGCCAATTTTTTTTAAAGTTGTTTCTCATGTTCCGTAATCTTTATCTTTTTTCTGGTTTGTTTTTTTTTTTCTTTAAATGTAGTTCTTCTGTCAAGATTGCCTAATATCCTCTTAGCTGTTTATTTTTTGAGTCGAACACCTGGAATGTTAATCAGTATTATAAATTATGTGCCTTTTTTCACATAGGTGTTTAGTCTGAAGGTCACGGTTGTGGGATGGTGTTGCACTAGTGTTTAGAAGATAAGGTTCTATGTTCAAATATGTTGCATCCTATGTTGCATATAAGAAAAGGGCTGTTGTTTAAATGTAATAAATACATATAATGAAAAAATTTAGCTTTGTTATTCGTAGGTGCTATTCATAGGAAGGTTGAACATACAGAATAATAAGGAAATGAAGGTTTTGGAGATGTCATTTGTCTTGGAGTAGGGCAAACATTGCACAGTGGGGCTGCTGTGCATTTAGGGTTCTTCCCTTTGATTTCATCTGGACAGTACTTTAGGCTCTGTCAGAGCACTAGGGGGTTTTTTCCAAATTTCATGCCTAACAGTGATCTCCCATAGCCAGTGGTGTCTTAGAATGTGTTTGGAAAGAATTGTAAATCTTAGATTTTGATATGCCTCTATCCTCATGGCATAAATTGAAAAACTACAGGATTAAAAAGTATATTTGATTAATTTGATAGCTTTTCACAGTAGGGATCACACATGTAAAGCTTTCTCCATTACCCTGAGGACTGAAAATACTCTCAAATAAACTATGAAGTCAAAGCCTCCCATGACCTAGTGAGTCAAAATACACCAAATATCACAGGGTTTACAGTTGCAAATAATTGGCAATGCTGCAGGGGAACAATAGCATCACATTTAAAGCAATATATTTGCCTCTTTTTTTTTAATCCCTTTGCTTATTTACATTTTTCCCAGGCAGCAGGGAGACCTCCAAAGAGGGAAATGGTAGTGGCAGCTGATCAGAAATTGCAATGGTGTGTGGGCATGACAGAAATGGGTGATGAGGCTGAAGACTTGAAACACACAGAAATTGAGAAAAAATAGAAATATTACTGGTCATAAAAAAAAAAGACAGTCTATTTTATGTTTTCCTGCATGGTTGAGAACCTCCCCAGACAGGATCCCACTGCTTTTCCTTCCTCCTATGTGGCTTCAGCTGATAGAGGCCTGGACTCAAACTGTGTCAGGCAGATGACTTCTGCCCTTTTCTTACACTCCTGTGTGGCCAGGGGAGAGCAGTTGTGGGTTCCAAAGATACGTAGCCCCCTCAGTGCAGTGTTATGTTTATAGTAACATAGCTGGATTCCCAGCAGGGTCTGTTCCTTCTGTACAGTGATATATTAATGTAGGTGTGTAGTTTCTGAGCCAGAACTGAGTGTGTCCAGCTAGCCTGTATATGGCTAATTGCACTTGTCACTGTAAACATACTTAAAATCATTCCAGGAAAATAACTTGTGCAACTTGACAAACTTGCTTAAGGAGAGGCACACCCCAGCCTTTGTTTTATTGCACACAATACAGTATTAGGTACTCATCAGCAAAATTAGACAATTATTTGGTTTAAAAAATGGCCACTGTTTTTCAACTTCCTACTTTTAATTAGTGTGACTTTGCTGAATTAGGGGTAGAAGACTTCCTTTTTGGAGACACATGAGAAAAGCCAACATGGAAATTAGTTACTCAGCAAACATCTTTTAAAGAGATCTGTAACTCCTACAGAAATAAAATCTAGGGCAAGGGTTTGAAGTATTTCCCACTGGGCTGAACTTTTGTTTCACCAGGGTTTGAACGAGTTTGGAAGGGCAGAAGTTTCTTACAGAGAGGCTTTTTGGTGATATCAAACACAATTGCTAAGGGAAAGAAATGGCTGTTTGTGAGCTCCTTGTTCACTTTAAATTTGTGTGTGTAGGCAAATCAATGGAAGATCCATGTATGTATCTGTATGTATAGATGTTTCTATGTACAATGTCTCACATAATAGCTGAAGTTTTTACAGAAAGTGGTGTATTAAAAAATTACTGAATGTAGCTGAGCTTGTGTCTTCTGATAGATTTAAAGTATGCATTTAAAGTATGCATTTATAAAATACAATAATCTATCATGAGTTTTGCATACCAAAGTAATACCATAATTAAAGATAGAACAAATGTTAAATTTTACAATAATTAATCAATAAAGGTTATGAGAAGTTTGACAATGCTATAAATTTAGCAGATTTTTCTACTTTGGTTCAGAAAAGTGTCTTCCTGATTTTTTTTAGTGATGCCATACTATCCTAATTTCTTAAATGAAGGAGGCTTTTATTTGGAGGCTATTAATTTCTGTAGTACAAAAAGAAGTAGTGGAGTGCTTATCCTTGGTCTGAAACAATAGCAATGTTTTTATTCAGGTTCTGTGGAGAAATGAATTCTTAGATTAATTTTTAAAGTATACATAATGTTTAGTTTTAATATTTGCTTCATCATTCTTTCCACCTAAAATTAATAAAAGGGCTTGATTAGTGTGAAAAAGCATAGCTCTTTATATTGAAAAAAACAACCTTGAAAAGCTTTTTTGTTGTGAGGTGAGAACCAAATTTACTTAAGGCAAAGGTTCCCAAAACTTCTGATAGATCACCTCTTAATACTACAAGATGGATCAGAGAACAATTCCTGTCTTACTTGTGAAATCTGTCGTCATTATACAGATTTCTCATTACATGCAATTCTGTGTGAGCAAATTGCTGACAAAGAAAACTCATCACGATTAGGAAAAGTTTGTTTCTATGTTGTCTCTTAATGCAGTCAAGCAACAATAAATGAGAAGCAGCACCACCTAGTTCTTTGTGGACTGTAGTTAGGGAAATTTTGAATTAGGTTGTTTTAAGTAAAACATTTTCTCTCCATGGAGTTTCACGGAAAAAATAAAAATTCAAAGTGATGATAAAACAGTTTTCCAGCAACTTGCTCCTTTTATTCCCCAGTAAACCCAATGTATTTCAAGCACATCACTAATGTTTGTGTACTGAGAAGTTTTTGTTTCTAGGTTTTCTTTTTATTTCCTTTTTCTTTTTTTTTTTTTTTTTTTTTTTTTGCATGACCTCATAACTATTCTTTACAAATTCCTTCCAATTTTTTTTTATTTAAGAAATACTAACAAAATATGAGTCCAAGTTGGCATGAAAAGCAGGAAACATAGATTTTTCACCTCACAGTTGCCAAGAACATGATTTTGTCACTGCGAACTATGAAAACCATCTAGATCAGAGTCTTGTATTGCTATAGCTGCTAAAGTCAGAGGAACAGACATGATCCTGTTTGGTTTCTCTCATAAACTTTTTTCCTGTATACAGGATATTTTAGAAAATAAACAATGCAGTGTAGAACACATTAGTTACAATGACTGTTACAAATTAAAGTAAGCATTTTGTTTCACAAGGCAATAAAAAAGAAAAGGCAATTTGTTTCTATTACCTTCTCTTCAAAGGAAGAGACTTGTAGTATTAGAGCATTGTAACCCTTTATAGCATAAAGTTATATTTTTAATATCACATATTTAAAACTGGCTTAGAGTAAATGAATAGAAACAATTAATCACTGGGCAGATGATGAGCCATAAAAATATCCCTTACAGAAACTGTGCAGGTATTAGCAAATGATACTTCCTTGTAGTGCATCACTACATTGAATATCATTCAACCATTTTAATTATGATATAAACATTCATTTTATATTTCAGAAAATATTTTGCAACAAAATATTCTTCTGAGTTTATCTTCAGAATACATGGCTCCCAAGTGGTCTGGAATTACAGATTAACACTGTGTATAGCATGCTAGGCTTCTGATCAATTCAGTCTGTACCTGGCTTCATTCATTTAAAGGTGATTTGTCAGAAGGTGTGGTAATTAAACTTTCTGTTATACAGCATTTACCAGCTACTGGATGCACAGTTCTGATGCAAGTCCTAAAACCATGTTTTTCTCTGGCTTTGCTAAAAATGTTTCATGTTCTGGTTTTAGTCTAATTCGTTCATGAGATAGGAAAGAACAAGCAGCGGTAAAAAACCAGAACAAAACACAAATGCAACAATAAAAATGTGTTCTGGTATTGTGGATTTGCATGTGAGGCTTTAAGTTAGACAAATGTGGAAGCAGTGAACAAACCAGGCTTTGTCCTGTTATTTTAAGGCTTTCAAGGAAATGTAGAAAGAGGAAATGATTCAGGCTGTATGACGTAATCTGTTCTATTTTTATTCTTTAAAGTTCAAAGGGTTTATAGATGTGCAAAGGGCATATGCAGAAGCTACAGCTACAATAGAAAATATTTTCCTATCTGATTTTGTGTTAATTTGTGTTCACAGCCTGGCCTGAGAAAGCAGTTTCATCTTCCTGGTCACAAAATGGCTGTTACATCTTTGTTGCTCTACTGCTTACTTGTTATAATGGAACTTCTGAAATATGTGTGCTGGAGGATGTGCTATATTTTGCCTTTGGTTTTTATTCATCCCTTAAGTATTATTTTTTAGTATGCTATGTACTTTTGATATTTTATGTGTTACCAGCTTCATTCTTACACTGTCAGTTATTCTCTGACGCTTCCACTGCATTTTCCTGCTGAGAAGTAAGTGGAATGTCACGCTGGTTTGTGTTCAATATAAATGAGGAAATCTTTGTTCTTTCAGGTGAAAACGAAATAAATTACTCCTCTTTGTTCCAGGTGTAAATTGCTGCCCCCTTCTGTACACAGAGCTGTGTAGAAGTTGTCACATGCTTGCATAATGTTGAAGGGGGGAAAAAACCAAACAAAAAACCACCTTGTATTATGTTTTCCAAGAGGTCACATTGGCAACTGTAGAACTTCCAAGGACTGTTTAGTATTGTGCATGTGTGGATCCGTGTGTGTGTGTTTCTAATACTTTTTAGAACAGGAGCTGAAGAATTCCTGAAAAACTTTGGGCATATTTCAGGAGAAGCAGAAATGCAGTTTTGAAAAGAGAAAGCATTTATTTGCAGATGAAGAGAATAGGGCATAAATACATTCTTCTGATGAATTGATGCTTACAGGATATGACGGCTAGAGATTTGCTACAGCAAAGGTACACTCTTCCTAATGGAGACACTGCTTGGAGACCATCACCACTTGTTACTGCTGCCCTGGAAGGAAAACTTGTTATTCTTGATGGCATTCATCGAATTAACCCTGGCACTCTAGCTGTTCTTCAAAGGTCAGGATGGGAGCATGCAGAAGTTGGGTGTGCTTGAACTGTTTATTGAGCACATGTATACTGAGAAATTCAGTTCTTCTGGTGAACATGACTTTGTGACTTGAAGAATGCTGTGAAAATCTAGCTGTGCATTGAAGTTTCATAGAATATGCAGTGTTCAGTCCTTTGCATACTTAAAAGCAGCAGCAATTCTTTTCATGTTCTTTGTAAGTCTATAACAATACAGGACATTTCAGCTTTTTATGAATACAGAATGCAAATCTGAATGGAAGAATGGGCTAAATTTTACTTTAAACTTATGAATACTAAAAATTAGTATTATTTGAGCAGTTATTTGAAAATGCAAGCCATCAGAAAATGTTTAAAATACTTTGAATGCATTTCACTTTTAAATAAAATGGGATCATTGCAATTATATGTAAAAGCAGTCTTTATAGAGATTGCAAAGAGGTCTTTCTAAACATTATTTCATAACTCAATAAAAAATAACTAAACATTGTAGAACAGAAGTAGTAATAGCAAAAACCATGTTACTAATAATCTATACCAGCATGTCAAATTTTTCTGCTGTTTCACAGGCTTGCATTGTGCACTGACTTGCAGAATTAAGAGCAGGTTGTAGCAAAACCATTTTGTACCTTCTTTTATTGTATACATATGCAAAATGATAAAATTATGCTTGCCAGATTTTTTTCTTTTAAATCAGTTTATCTTTGCCTTCTGATATTTTTTCTGACATGAGCATGGATGATAACTGAGCAACTTCTTCATAAAAAAAATAGAAGCTGAGTCTGTATATTAATTATTAAATCCAACTGAAATATATTGCTTTAAGAAACAAAACAGAAGTGTATTACTTGTACAAGTACAGGAAAATATCTTTTTCGTGCTATTTAAGCACACTCTGCTGGTAAGACAGAATTTTTCATTTTATTACCGTATCTTTTAAATTAAAGTTGACTGTGCACTGTAACTGTTCACTTATGCATATCATTTTATCTCCACACCTGGGTGCATCTTTAATTAGTATAACTTTTTCTTCCTATGAATGACCCATGTAGAGTGAGGTAGCTTTTGAAAGAGTATTACTTGATAGAAGTATTTTTTAAAATAACCAAAAGCTAGATAAAGCTTATCCTTTATTTTCAAACAGATTAATACATGACAGAGAACTGACTCTCTATGATGGCACCAGATTGCTAAGAGAAGATAGATACCAAAACTTAAAAGAAGAATTACAGATCTCGGATGAGAAACTACAGGAAAGGTAAGGTGACAACTATGACTATAGAATGAAAACAACATTTCATCCTGGAAAGAGCTTAATTTTTTTTTTTTTTATTTTATTTTTTTTTTTAAAAAAACATAATGGAAAATGCTTACCTATCAAATTGATACCTCCTGAGAGGTATCAAGAGGAACATATTTTAAACATCAGTTTCCTCATGAGCTTTCTTTCCTTTTGTGGCATAAGAAAATTATATCCTGTTTAGAGTGCTGGAACTAAAAGGAAAACATTCAGTATCCTTTAACAGAATGAGATAGTAATTTAAGAGAAATTTTAAGTACATAAAAATATAAAGATATATAATACTTAATTTTGGAAGATTTTATCAAGACTGTTGGAAAATAAAGCTAACTTGAAGTTAAGTGCAACTTGTTACTTTCTTTTCTTCATTAGCTAGAAAGCTGATATTTAATTTACAAATAATACGGAGCAGGAAATCCTAAGGATGGGTTGGGACCCATTATGCTTATTCTTTTTGTTCCTTCACTTCCACTTGTCTGCTAGAAACATTCCACAGATAGAAAGGTTTTCTGGTTGTCTGTTGGCCATACTTGATAAATAGTTAAAACTGTGCTGACCAATTATAGTTAACGGGAGGGATATTGTTGGCTGTATGTCAAAGCAAGTACAATCTAACATTCAGTTATAGATAAGCTAAATAGATAAGCTAAGAGAAGAGAAGAGAAAAAAGGTCCTAGGGTCCATCTTGGATGTTATCCCAGCTTTGCATTGGACTCTGTATTTCAAAATAGATCTAGTCATTGTCTGAGTCTCCTTATCCCTGCTCCATGTCCATGGTCATGTAGGAGGTGCTTTCAGACAGAATTTTCCTGTTTTGTTTTGTTTTTTTTTTTTTATTGCATGGTACCCTTCAGTTCATGCAAATATACTTCATAATGCTAGAGAATTCATTACACATTCATCTTCAGTACTGCCCCTTTTCTTGGATCTAAGGTTAAAGTTTCACATCTGGATTCCTTGTTTAGAAGAAACCCTGCTACATAGGCAGCCTTGCATCTGGAAGCTCTGTGTGACCATTTAGCACCATCTTGGATAGACATGAAAATTTTTAATACTGAATTAGCTGGAGCACATTGTGATGAGAATCTCACCTTCTCCTGGCCAAAATGTTAAATCTGGAATTTGTTCAACTTTCTCCTGTCCTGACCTACTCAAAAGAAGTCAGGGTAAAGTAATGCAAACATTTATCTGCTTCTTTGGTTTTGGCTATGGGCTTCTTTGGGATCAGTGAACCACTCCTCTGTAGAGAGGACACTATTCTTGTCAGCCTTTCAGGAACTGAAGGTGTTCCAGGACATCATCTTGCTTTTGGTCTCTTACATATTCTGAAAGCGTCGCTGCCTTCCAGTGGCTCCGAGGCGCACTGTGAGTAGTTGCTCTTTGATTCCAGCACTGCATTTCTCCCTGCTACTCATCCTTTTTGGCAGCAGTTGTCTGTCACTGCAAGCTACAGTACCTTCCAGTGGTGCAGAACAGCTGTGCAGAATTAGCCCTTCTTTCCAGACACCTTCTCATCAAATGGCATTTAGGTACTGACTGATGATTTGATCGCCACCAAAGAAAACCTGATGGTGCTCTCCCTCGTTTGCCCATGAAAGATTGCCTTGTGGACATCTTGTGGAGCATACATTGTACCTTGAATTTGTTGTGGATTCACTGGGCACATTCTTACATCCAAATCATGGTTAGGAGATGCTTTCCATATTTATGAGAAATATTACGTCTTTTGCTGGGTGTCAGTGAGGGTGCCCAGTGGCCTTAGCTACCTTTCTCATGTTAGAGTGAGATAAAAAGAAAGTTTTACTTACCCTGATGTACTGGATTTGACTAAAGTAATTTCAGTGCAGTTGCTCTTTGCCAAGCCTGAGGAATATACACTTGTCATTCCCAGTTCTTTTGTGACTTCATCTGGAATGTTTGCAGAGTGACACGGTAAGATTAGTTTTCCAATAAGTAAGCCATCTATGGAAGGTGATTTAAAGTTTTGTTTGAATCAGGACATTATTCTGGCTCCCTCCTTCCTCTCTCACACCCTGCCAAAAAAAAAAAAAAAGGAGTCTAAGGCCTCAATTCTTATTTGTATATCGGGGATTGATTTTTAAATATTTTAAATATGGTACATAGAATATATAATAACAACTACAAAAGTGACCTATTATTTTGTTACTAATCTTTTTATTGCCTATTTTGTCTCATGTACTGACATGATTATTGTGTGAAAAGATGAAGAAACATACTGAGAGGCACACCAATGATTCAGTGAAAGTGCATGACAGATTTAAATGTCCAAGCAGTCAGGCAGAACCTGAATGAAATAGCTGAAAATAGTCATAAACAGAAGCAATATATGATCAAGAGATAAAGGAATATTATGAAGGACCATAATTTGAAAGAAAGAAGTCAAAAGCTTTGTTAGGAAATCATTAGATTAGGGAGAACAGGGCTGTCTTCATGATTTCAAAAGAAACAGGAGCTAGAGACTGGAAGGCTGCTGTAATGGAGAAGAATTGAAACCTTACTACTATATCTAAGAGAAGCTTTGAATACTTCCCTCTCACATACTCAAGTCAGCTTTGCTGTACATGTATGTTCTTGATTATAGTGACTATTTGTGGTGGAGTTAGCAGTTTCTGTCTTGAATCATTCATAAATACAAAAGAACTCACTGTTGTTCTCTGTTCCCATAAATTAAGGCTCACTAGTGAGGTGGCCAGATGCTATTAGAAGTTATATAAATATAAACGTGTCTTTCATAATGGAAAAGAACAACTGATGATGCTTTTTAGTAGACTAGGAATCAGTACTTCATGAATGGAATTTTGAAGCAGAATTTCCATCAAAATCTATTTTAGAGAAAAGGAGTACTATTCTTAACCCTTGAGCCAAAACTTCTGTAGAACATGCTTTTCTTAGTCTGTGTTTGTGAAAGGATTTGACACACTGAAGTATTTTTCCCATTTCTAAGAAGAGAAAAAATTGAGATGTATGGAAAAATTTAATGGAATAAATGGAAAAATTCTAGGGGACCATGTCTATGGAAAAGCAAGGCTAAGCTTTCATTCTCCCATATGAAAATCTTTGAGAGAAGAGAAAAGGAAAAAAAGTAATATTTTTTCATAGTTTTAGAGCCTTTCATATTTAGTGGTTCAAAAGTAATAATTCTTATATGTGTAGTAGAATAGTGCAATCCATCACTTAATTTCCAGCCCCAAAAGAGGTTTTTTCTTTAAATAAAGGGATGTTATTTCAGATTACACTATGGTCTAAAGAAATTATGTGGCTCTCTATATGAATGTAAGCAGTATTACAGTAGAGAATGTGAATGTGCTTAAACCATAGCAGTGTTATTAGCAGTTCTGGACAAGGAAGAAAGTATTGTTTTGTTTTCAGATAATTGTCAAGTCCTGTGCGTTAGAACATTATTTATATATTTTTTGACAACTTAATTTAGAATAGTTATTATCTTTGTAAGAGCTAATACAGTACATCATTTTAAAAATTATTAAATTATTGTTATTGAGTTATATGTTCACGTATTTGTATTTTTACATCTGTCACATCTACGAGCATTTTTCTGAGAACATTTTTAGACTGGTGGGTGCAATAGCTCTATCAGGACTGACAGGTACAAGCAGTACATCTGCTAAGTGAGATTTTGGGATATTTCTTGGCCTGCTGAAAGCCTATAAACCACAGGATAACCATCAGTATGCACAGAGCACTTTTTCCTTTATTCTTTCTTATTCCAGTTTCAAACAGTTGCAGTAAGATGATATTCACTCCTTTGAGGAAACTGTATTTCTGTTGATGAGTTTGAGAAGACAAAAAAATCTTGCCCTTAAGAAAGTGTCAGGTGTTCCTTAATGATTTTTTACATGGAAAGAAGTTATAGTTGGTGATTCCTTATTAATTTAATGGTTGTGTGATTAATTTTCCTGAATACATTCAGAATTTAAGATAAAGTGCATTTAGGTACTGTGCCTACCCAAGATTTCTGCATACAGTTTCTTCTGTAATCATCCATTACTTCATTGAGACAGATACAATGAAGGCAGCACAGGACTTATACAAGAGAAGCACCTACTGACTTAAAATAAATCCTTGTTGTGGTGAGCAGAAAGGCAGCTATTACAGGAAAAGAGATAGGTAGATAGATAAAAAGTAGGTAGATAATGGGATTGTTCAAAATATAGAAGTCACTCCTAATGCAAATAAAGAAATCTCTTAATCTTAGATGGTGGTGGAATTTAAGAAAATCAGCAAGAAAACAAAAGTAGGCCATTGTAGTCCTAATATTATAATAATTCCCAGCTCATAAAATCGTTCTTAGATAGAAGGTGAGATTTATCAAATCATATTACAGGAAGAGACATTTTTTTTTTTTTTTTTTTTTTTTTAAGGAGAGGCTTCAATGGCTCAGAACCATGTGTCAACAAGAAAATCTTTCCCTAAAATCACCCTGAACAGACTGTTTTCTCAAGAGCAGTGGTGGTAATCCTTGACTGGAATTAAACACTGATGTCAAAAGAAGTACATGTGTATTATTAGGAGGATGCTCTGCTGCTATCTCTGTTGTCAGTAAACATTTAATAGAGAGAAGGATAGAGACTGTTTGTGTTGATCAACTAACATTAAAACTTCACACTGTGTTTGAGGACCATTAGTTCAAAAAGCTTCAAGTTTTTAACAATATACACTTTCTTTGCCTTCATCTGCAAGGTACACAAGTTGTCAATGATTTATTTTTTATACAATATAGCTCCATGGAGAAGCTCCATATTATATTCCTGAAGCAGGTTGGTCTGCAATATGATGGAACTACTTTGAAGCTCCTAAGTTAGGCTGATGGAAGCCGGGAACTTGCGTTGCAGGGTTGAGTCACTTGTGGCATTTGTTTTAATAATACACTTCGCTTGATATTTTCAACATTACAAACATCAGTCCAAACAATAAGCTTTTGAAGTAGCCAAATAGTTTTATTCATGTTTACAAGCTGGAAAACTAGAGCAGTGATGTTGTGGTATGTCCAAGTCTAGAGAATACGTCAGTGACTTTAACTGATATCACTGAGTCAATGTGTCCTCACTTTGCATCTCCTCTCCTCCCACTGTTCTCCTTGCCCTTCCTGCCTGTTCCCATTGTGCCCTTTGAGTTATGCACCGGTACAGAGGTGGTACAAGAAAAATGTGTTCCCTTTACTAGGGAAAGATGACTGCTTCTTGTGTTCTCTCGTGGTATTGCAGAAGAAGCAGAATTGATCCTTCAAATTAGGTGGATTTCTGTGCAAGTGTTATTTTTCTTAGTAATGGGTGGGAGGAGGCAAGTCTGGAAGTACATCTATTTATCCTATCTAGGAAATGTTTCCTTCTGTAATAAGGTTGCCTAATGCTCCCCGACCTTCTTTTATGCTTAGTGACAGTTACATTCCTATTGGTTCCTCTTTCATGTGATGTTTTCAGACATCTATTTCTATTTTTATCAGTCAGGGAGTCGCTTCTAGGCTTATGACTTTCAGCTGAGAATAACTCATGCTACCCCCTGTGTTTGCTTTAGACAAGAGGCTATTTGCTATAATCACTCTGTGGTATCACAGGTTTATTGTTGTGATGAACTGATGACCCAACTGGGCAGTAGATTTGTTGATTTGTGTTTAATGGTCATATTCTGTCTGCAGATTTTCATGCTTCTGCCATCGTTTTCCAGCTCAGTTAAACCAGGAAGAATACTTGCCTCCAAGTGTTCTGATTTCAAATGTAGTAAATTATATGAAAAATGACATGATAACAGGCATATCCATTATCATATAATCTGTCTAATTAAATTTCATTTGCTTTTTCCAAATTAACGTCTTCTATTTAAGAAGTGCTCTGTGAAATTAATTGTTGAAAATGGCCCCTCCTTGCACAAGGCCCCTCTGTAAAATTTATAAATTATGCAGTATTTGTCTTATTAAAAAATAATATAATATTCACTACTTAAACCACATAATGCATTTTTGAAAACTTTTTTTTTTTTTTCCCCAGGTCTATCTTTCCTATCCATCCTTCTTTCAGAATTGTGGTCTTAGCAGAACCTCCTGTAATAGGAAGTAGTACCCAACAATGGTTGGGTCCAGAGTTTCTCACTCTGTTTCTTTTTCATAATGTTCGATCTTTAAGCAAGAGTGAAGAAATTCAAGTTATTAAAGAAATGGTAAGTACATTCAGTATTTTAAGCACTTATTGCTTATTGAACATTATTATTTACTACATAAAATAAAATACCGTGCTATTTCAGTGTAGCCTAGATGTGTCTTCATTTTCAAAACTTTTCAAAGCAGAATATCTGCTTGTACTCTAATGGTATTGTATTGTGATATCAAGTGATGCTATAATTGAAGAATGTTCTTTGTCAAAATTGTTTTCTTTTTTTGGTTGATCTAAAGCAACTGCAGCAACTGTACGGTCATTGCATCTTGGTGTAGCTGGGTATGGAGCTTGCACATCTTGCATTAATAATACTGTTTTTCTTTCAAACAGGTTCCAAATGTACCCAGTGTTGCTGTGAAGCAGTTGTTGTCATTAACACACAAGCTTCGGGAAACAAATGATCCCACCGTGAGCCCTTTTTTAAAAATTAATTTATTTTCTCCTACTTGGGCTGTTCCTTCTAACAAAGAAAGGGCTATGGGTGAAGCATACTAAGTTACAGTGTTGTTTCAGAGGCTGCCTGATTGGAAAACCAGAAACAGAAAATTATTATTATCAATTACTGTATCATATACTGTAAACTGTTTTTTTAAATTTATGTTGTACATATTTAGAATCTGCATAAGTAAAAGTTTTAGGAAATTGCCCAGAGAAATGGTCTAGGAAATCCCAGAGAAGTCAGACAGAACAGAATCCAAGTTGTCAGGTTTAGATACATGGCTCACAGTGAAACATGCCTGAGGTGCCCTTTGAGTAGGTATGGATATAATCATTTATGTGCAGTTATTTTGTTATTACTTTGCTTTAGTCACTGGAACTTTGATAGCTGCAATTATTGGGACTCTGGGGGCAATGGGAACTACATAGCCATTATAAAATGCTGATGGGGAACAACAAAGATGAAGAATATGGAAAGCTCCCAAACTCCTGGCTGCTTTACTGCTACAGTCTATTCTATTAAGAAATCATACCAAGAAAAGTTAAATTCTGATGACATAGGAACCGCAAAATTCTTGTAAAAGATATGGTTAAATCAGGGTGGAAAGAAAAAGAAATTATTGTTATGGTAATTAAACTGCTGGATGTTTTTAATGTAACTAAAATGTAAAACAGTTTTTACTAGAATCCAGCAGTTTAACTGGTATGCAAATCTCTTCTCCTTGAACATGGTTTCAACATAAGTAATAGGTTTTTTACAGCATGAATATTTAAGAAACTATGAGAGGCTGTTACAGTCTTCTAAGCTTAAGCCACCTAAGTGAAAAGCTTGATTAAGGTACACCTTTGGGATGGTGTTGTTATAATAATAATTATTATAATTACTATTATTATTATCTATTTAGCTTCCTCCACCTCATGTATTAATTTATTGTTTTTGACATAGTTGTAGGCATACCAAACCTGAACAGAACATTATACAAATCCTTTTCAAATATGCATATGTCCATAGCACTGTGAAATATCTAAATGCAGTACATGATGTTGGTTAAGAAGTGAGTCACAATATAGATTGAGGGAGGATTCTTGTTGATCAGCAGTGACATGAGACATGTTGGGAATAGCATGCCTGTGCAGAGAGCTGAAATGTAAGCCTTAGGTATGTCAGGCTATTTATAGAGTTGCCTGAGTAAGTAAGCCTCTTCAAGAGATTATCCTGAAATACTCTGTCTTACATTCAAGTTTCATGAAATATTATGTATTATATCTTTGAGAAATGTTTTGATGACACTCTCAGGCACATGGTGTGATTCTTGGGGTTCCCTACACCAGGACAGGAGATGGACTTGATGATCCTGATGGGTCCCTTCCATCTCAACAGATTCTATGATTAAGCATTGTTTAAAGTGGGTTTGTTAACAATAGAAGAATACCTGTAGAATATTTGGCTTGTGGGCGTTGTCTTCATCGTTGCAATTGTTTGTTTGTTTTGCAATAGAATCTAGAGATGACAATGAAGATCCTGTTGAATTAGATGCCTCACAGATATTTATCACAAAGATTCTCACTAACCCAGTTTTGAGTTTACAATTGTTGAGTATAAAAAAATTAAAAATCAAAAACCCAACAGTTTAAAGAAAAGAGGAAAACTCGTTCCCAGAATTTAATGTGATACATCTTTTCTGTGGGTCTGTTTTCTCTGTCTGTTTATTCCACTGCAGGATTTGATGCTATATGTAATTTAGACTTTCAAATGCTCATGTCCTTAGAGACTGGACTTACCAGGGTGGTAGAATGAAACACACCACTTCAGTTACTCTTCTGAGCTGCCTTTTTCCATCAGTACAGTCCCTTAGGAAGACTGCTTACCTGCCAAAACACATTTTACTTGGCAACCTTTCATCTGTTTAAGATACTTTTGGAAATAGGATTTAATCTCAAAAGCAGCAAGTGTTCTGGCTAGTGAGCAGGGATAACAAGGATGCAGTGCTCACCTCTCTCCCTTGCCCAAGCTTCAGACATAGCTGAGTAGGTCTTGACGTGCCATCATTTTCCTAAGTGTCCGTAATGCTGGGTCCTAAACTGTGGTGTCTAACAAGATGCTTCACAGTCTTTCATCAATGAAAGTAGGAGGAATCCTTGCCTTTATCCCAATCTAAATCATTCTTGGTCAGAGCTATGCTAAATAAAATTATCCTTTAAATAGCTTTTTTAAAAACAGTTTTTCAAAACTGCTGCTTTCCACAGGGAAGAATTGGTGTTAAGATATTTCTCATGCTTCAAAATTAGTAAGTCAGAAAAGAAGGCTCTGGAATTCATGAAGTGTTGTATATTTCTGTATATTTTTTCCCTGGATAGCAAATCTTGGGATTTTTCTTATCCAACTGAAACAGCATAATGTATTAAGATAATTGTAATGCAGTTAGAAATCATTTACATGGCCCAAACCAAAATGTTTTGAAATTACCTAATTAAAATATTCCACTTGACTGAGGCAAAGCATGGCGTGACTTATCAGATCACACTCATTGTTGTGAGTTTCCTGCTAAAATAAGGAACCTGTTTGTATTAGATATCTTCATCCGTTAGATATAATTATAGCATGATTTCTCTCTTAGTCTTTATATCTCTTTAAATACATAGGCAAGTGTTTTGGGCTTTTGTTTTTTAAATTTTACTGTATTTGTTTTGAGGTTTGCCTTCCCAGGCATTGAATCATCTTTGTAGCTCTTTGCTGAATCATGTCCAGTTTTTAGCATTTATTTTAACATGTGGACAACAGAGAAGGACACAGTGTTCCAGTAATGGCCCGCCCAGAAGGCGTATGCAGAGGTGATACAATCTCCTTACTGCTGCCCAGTGTTGTCTTGTTTATACATCCAAGAATCCTGCCAGACCCTTTTGCCAGAGCATTACATGTGGAGCTCATGTTCAGTTTGTGAAAAGCAGACAAGATTTTAGGACATGGATTCTCTTACAGTGGCTGGCCTCCTTCTTTTTTAGTATTGTTTAGCGTGACCTTCTGTATAGTGAATTAAATTCAGTTACCAGCACATTTTTTTCCTTTTGTTTATCAGGTGAATTTGTAAGGCTAATCTTTTGATGACATCATGATCTCACAGTAGTGAGTTACTGCATCAAATGCAGAATTACAAGCTTGCAGGTTAAAAAGCAGAAGCTGCTGTAGGAATTAGAAAGCACATGCAGAGGAGGGGAAAATGGAAATAATTCCTTTTGAATTACTTAATTCTAGCTTGGTTGGTTTATAGTCCCTGCAATTCTGTCCCAGAGAACAGGATCAAATATTTAAATAACCAAATAAACAAATAATAAAATTCCCCTGTGTTTTTTGACAGGCACAGTCACTGGCTTCATCTCTATCTACTCGACAGCTATTGCGAATTTGTCGTCGACTGTCACAACATCCAGATGAAAACCTTTACCATGCTGTTAATAAAGCTTGCCTTGCCAGGTAGAAATGCTAGTTTTGGTGGAAGTTCAAGAGCTTCTTGGTCAGTTGCTAGCTTGCAAGATAGCTTCTAATGCATGTTAGTAGATAACACCGTTGCTGTCTTGCTCCTTAAAGTCTGTAATTTCTTTAGAAGTATTTCTGTGGTGTTCTGAAACCTCTAGGAGCTAAGTAGAAATGTCTTTGTGTTCTTTCCTCATCTTTATGAAGGTATTTCATTACATAATATAAATTAGGTCGCCATAATCAGCATTACTTCACCATAGCAAAACACTCACAGTGGAGTTCTATTAATGTCTAGTCTGACTAGATTTTTGGTGGAACCTTTGTTTCCCTTCCAAAACCTTTATCTGGAAAAGTTATGAATGTCTACTTGGGGTTTTTTTTCTATTTTGTTTTGTGGTTTGTTTGGGGGTTTTTGTTTGTTTGGTTGGGGTTTTTTTTTAGGTTTTTTTCAAAAGAATACAAACTGTAATTATCAAAAGGTTTGGAAAACTCAAAGGGCCTAGTTCTGAACACCTCAGAGCTCACTCTTTCTTGTTTGGAACCTGAGGTCCAAGTGAACTAAGTCAGGACTAAAGGTATTTCAGAAAAAAACATTGTTTCTATTGTAGGTTTTACTGGCTGCAGAATGAGGACATTACGTACTTCCAGTCCTAATCCATTCTACACTACAGCCCTGTGGCAATATTTGATAACACTGAAGCATTTTAAAATGAGCTCACAGTCACAAATATAATTCATTGCTTATTAAAACAGCCAGTTTGTCCCCTTAGGGATATGTGAAGTGTTGAAGACTACTTACTTGTGAAGGGAATAGTCATTCAAGGTTTGGAGGTCCAAGTAAAGCTTCATACTGATTTTAAAATATAGAAAATACTGAAAAATTAGAACTCCTCACAATACAACCTTCCTCTTATTTTATTTCATTTAGGTTTTTACCAAACCTTGCCAGATCAGCTTTACATAAAAATCTTCAGGATTCTGGTATTGAGGCAAGTCCAGATGACATGAATAAACTAGAGGAAAAGGATTATAAATGTAAGCTTCTGCCCTCTTTTGTCCTACTCTGCATATATGTTATTCAGACAATTGAGCATGTAAAGGTTTATGAATTATCTGCAAAATTAAATGTATTTTGCTTTAGTTTTATCCCTTTGTCTTTGTTCTATGAGAATGCAGTGCTGCTTTTAGTATGTCAGTACTTTTTTATTGTGTGCTGTATTTCCAGCTGTGGAATTCTGTTCTTCATCATGCTTAAGTGTTTCCCAGTCTATAGGATCCATGTCCTTAGGCTTCCTTGGACTGCCTTTTTGAAAAAATATTTTTCTTTTTCTTCCCTCATTGATAACTCTCTTCTGTACAGTTACAGCCTTGGTTTGATCTTAATATGTCACTGTTCTCTTTCTCTTTCCCTTACTCTCCACTACTAAAATCAACCCTTTTCATGACTGAGACTCTTGTATAAGTCTTGTGTTATGTTTTGCTTTCATTGTGGTACACACTTCTTTGTTAGTGTCCCTTCTTTTTATTCTCTTTTAAATTGATAGAGATGTTGTTGCTAGATGTCTCCTTTATTGAGCAGGTCTTTGTTTCTTTGCCTCATCTAACTTGGAGTAGCCCTCAGCACTACACATATCTTTCTGTTTCTGCCATGCTTTTTGTCATTTATTTTTATATCTGTATTTGCACTTTTTCTCTATATAAAAACTATATGTAGAAAACTTGAACTTTTGCCAGTTGTCTGGCCGCATCCCTTGAATTATTTTTTATATTTCTCCGTTTCATACCATAAAGATAGAATCATATAGAATAATATGTCAACATCTAAAAACATCTGTCTAGAAATTAGACAATTTTCAGTTTTATACCACACCAGACTGAGAAATTAGTGGCAAAAGTTATTCCTATTTTTGTTGCATGATATCATTGTCTGCACTTAGTTGTTATTTACTTAAGGACAGACGTTGTGGTTCTTTTGATCTAAGACATTTTTCTAATGTACTTTTTCTCCCAGAGTTGTAGTTAAAGGTTATTTCAATGAGTGTAAATTTAGCCATCTTTCACTAGAATGTTAAATGTGTTCATCTTCTGGCATTAACCCATTTTAGCAAATATGCAGTGCCAAAAAGGGAGAATCAGCAGTGAGTTTGTACTGTTGTGGTGGGTTGTTCTCAGCTCTTGCCAAGTACCTGCACAGCTCACTCCCCTCTTCACCCCACTCTCCTGTGGGACAGGGAAAGATAACAGGGATAATGGGAGTGAGAAAGCTTGTGGGTTGAGAAAATGTAGCCTAATCATGTTATTCCAATAACAAAATCAGAAATTAAACCAAGGCAGTGGTCACAACTTCCAGTGTTTCTTGTGGTAGTTTTCACATAAGAACACCTACTCACCACTTACAACACACAGCCTGGTTAAGATGGTTGAGCATCATTTGCAGGTGTTAGGGACTGATTGCTCATCTGCTCAGAGGATGCTGTAATTAATGCATTTGCTTGTCTCCTAAAAAATGTCTAGGTGAAATAAAAGATGGAATTCTGAAGATAGGGTCTGTGACAATGCCAATTTATAATTCAGCTGAGAAAATGAAAGTACCTGATGTTCTTTTTTACGAAAATGCACAAGTAAGTACAAACTTCTGGCATCTGACGTAGAGTATTTGTTATATGTGTACTAATGTGCGTGCTCATACATAGTAAATGATGTAATACTGTGAATTACTGCTGATGTAGTTTCTTTAGGCTAAGATTTTTCTCACAGAATTTGATGCTCCTTTCAGATGTTTCTTCACTATCCCTTTGTGAAGAGATTGTAACGATCCTGTTGAACATGCATAAACATAAATGAACATTCATAAACTATGAAGTTACAGCACCTGACACTGAATGCAATTTCAAATTATTTGATCAGAGTTTTCATTAAGTGATGTGATTTTTTTTTTTTTTTTTTAATTTTTTTTTTTTTCTGCTGCTGCTGGACTGATCCACTCTTAGGGCTGGATTATCGATTCCATCCTGAGACCATTACAGGCTTCTTGCAGGAAGTGGTTCCTGCCTTTTATTAGAATTAACAGTATGTGTTTGTAAAGCAAGGCAAGGAGTAATTGGTTAATCCGTTAGTAGTTCATGGGTTATTAATTATTTATTTAAATTACTTTTTGCTTATCAATTAGTCATTAATCTCATTAGTGTTAAGTAGCTTGTAGTTGTGAAGAGTAAAAGTAATTAGTGAACACAAGAAAAGGGAAGAGTTTGCTGACATTGGCTTTATTGGTCTTTGTTTCCCCCCAGTGCTTTTGTAGGGGTAGGTGTACTGCAGCTTTCTTCTCCATCTAGTGAGGAAGCCTTAAAACTGTCAGGCAAAGGTATCCTAGCCAGACAGTTACCCTCTGAGTTACTATTAGTATATTTTGCCACTGAAAGGCAGCACTGGTAGTGTGATCTTCTGAAATATTTTTTCTTTTAGGGGCCTGGTGTGGGTTTACTTACTTTTCCTTTCTTATTCTTCTTTCCTCCCTTGCTTGCAATTTCTCTGCAGAAAGATTATGCTACATGGGTATCACTTACTGAAGGTGATGACAGGGTATGCAAGGGGAACAGGTGACAGACTTCTTCATCTTCCCCACTAACATTTGTTCTGTGTTGCAATTTTGGTAAAGTACTTAATTTGGATCCATTGGAAATGAAGTCACGAGTCTTGCTGGGATTTGTTATCTCCATTGCTTTTCCCACCTGCTCACTTAGAGCTTCAGAGAACTGTACACAGCTTGTGTTCAGATATCATCCATCTATTTTGTTTAGGCAATGTCTGTTTAAAATGCTGCAGAGAGCAGCCTGCTCTGTATCTTTCCCTGGTCGCTGTGCACTTTGAAGGCCAAAGGAAACAACAGCCAAATACCAGTCAGGAGGTCTGCTCCCATTTCTAAATGAATTCTGTTCTCATTTGCTGAACTGCTTGTTTGTACTTCTGTCATTCAAGTGTTGTAATGATAGTTTAGCTAAACCTGCTGGAGAGAAACTTGATTTATGAGTCTAGTGCAATACTTCCCCTCCAGTATCTAAAATCTACAGAATTAAATCTAAACAGAGAAAAAATACTTCTTCTGCCCTTTGCGTGCTGCACAGTGTGATGAAGTACACGGGTTTCATGTCTGTGTGCTTGGTCTTGAAGCATTTCATGTTCTTATGGAATTTGGTGTTATCAAGGGACATGTCTGTTGGTCCACAAGTGGCACAGAGGTGGAAATAATTTTTAGATGATATGTCAAATGCCACTTTCAGGCTAGGCTTTGGGGAATATGGATTTATTAAGTTGACAGGATATTGATAGCAAATCTGTTGTGTAAATATTGTGTAAACAATCTTGAATATCTGCCTGTATCATCTGCCTCTATCTGCTGGTTCAGGTCCTGATGCAAAAGAAAAAAACCAAAACAAAAGCAAAAAATGTATCAATAAGTATCATTACATAGTATCCCTTGTGGGAAAGCTTTTCTGCAGAGGAACTATAATATACGTCTATTTGTGCAATTTAGGATAAAAAAAGACATCAGAAAGAAATATTCATGCCTTAGCAATAAAATAAAAAATGTAATCACTGTGTGCATAGAACCGACTTCCTAGAATTTATTCCCATCAGTTATAAATTTCCAGTGTATGCACATGCCAGAAACTAATGGTAATATGTCTTGAAATCCTATCCTTAAATTGTGTTTTGAGTATTCTGTAGTCTTTTGACACGTCTGATCAGGATTTTATGGTATTAGGCTGTGGTTACAAGAGTTTCTTATGCCACCCCCAGCCTCTGTTCTGGAGAGATTTAGAAACCTATAGCATCTTTCACATAGTTAGAAACTGAGCATTTCTATGCCCAGAAATTACAGGCAAGCTACTGATTTTATTTTTTTTAATCAAGTACTAGAAATGTGATGATAACATAAAAATAAATATATTTATGTGGAGGCAAGCTTTCATTTCTCTAAGTATGTTGTTTGACCTACTTACAGATGACCTATTTTTACTAGATACAGTGGAAAAATATACATGACTGTTGTGAGTAAAGTGGTCTGCATTGCCACATTATCCTTAAATCCTTTTGATCCTTAAAAAAAATATTGTGAGGAGCATGATAAGGTTAAATGATGTACAGCATGTGTTACATTTTATGATATTGGATATACATAGAAACACTGCAAGCACTCTGGCTTCAAATGGGCCATGTAATTTAGAAGTCATAAGACATAAAATAAACACGTTTGTGACTCCAGCTTGCATTTTCCTATCATTATTTTCCTTGAAAATAAAGTTTTATTAGAAAAGTGTATTCTTCATTAAGCTAGAGATGGTGTTTAATCTTTAATAAAATAAGTGTGTATAACTTACATGCTCATGTCAGCTGCCTTTTATTCACTCCTTTTTCTGTAAAGTTATACCAGGATACAATTTGCTTCTGCCCAGTGCAATTGCTGGAAGATTGTCATACACATACTAATGAAAGTTCTTACACGCTGGGTGACAAGCATTCAGCTAGGCTAAAAGGAAACACCTCAGAAGTGATTATGGAGAACTAAATATAGGTAGGGAAATCAGACACTCACAGCCAGCTAGAGCAGAAGAAATAGGTGAGGAAAGTTAGTATTTTTGTTTCATTGTTTTAATCACTGGATCGATTGATTCTGCTGTTATTGGCTGAGAGAGTCTTGGAATTGTTGTAAAGATAAAAGTTCAAAAATTTTGGCCTGAAATCCTGAAAGTAAAGTTCCTGCTTTACTGCTGTCATTGGTGAAAGCATAAACTTAAGAGTGTGAAAACAGGTTTGAAAATTGTGGTTTTGTTTCTTTAGCATGTTATGGTAATGGAAGATATGCTGAAGGACTTTCTGCTGGGAGAACACCTTCTTCTAGTTGGCAATCAGGTGAGTTAAGCATCTCTTATAGTGAATAGAACAAACTCATTTAATTATGAAATTAAATTTGTTTTGCTTTATTGAAATTGCATTAATTTTGTCCTGCTAAGGTATTTAACCCATTTAATGATTCCTTATGTATTACTGTCCAAGGGGTTTATGGGCATGTATCTGTGGCACATGTAAATACCTGAAATGTTCTTTTTACTTTGCCGTCAAAGTAAAAAGTAAAACCATTATTAGTTATTTAAAACATCATGACTAATAAAATCTTTAGTTTTGGCTTTGGTTATCCTTCTTGGCTATGTATCAAACCTGTCCTTTAAAATCTCTAATGGTAGATAAGTGGTATGCACCTAAGTATTACTTAATCTTAGTTATTGATAGCAAAATGTTAATTTTCTCTAAAAGAGAGATTTGCTTTATTCTTTGGCTAGTGTGTTTGCTGATAGAAACTTTATTGGTGAGATCATGAGGGCTGTTGTGTTATTTTGTTGGTTGTTGCAATTTCATGACACCTTCGAGTAGTTTATAGGCTCCTGAAGGCAATGGATGGGCAGATGACCTTCAGCTGGGTATATTTGAAAGTCTTTGGTCTTCAGAACCATCTTAAACTATTACTGAAACTGCTAGATGACTTGAACAAAATTATAAACTTTCTCAATTAGTTCTGGAAAAAAAAAAGCTTTTGTTATTATTTCTGTGATACTTCCCAGGCTACCAAGTTGTTTTTTCCCTTATAAAGTTATCTCCCTTTAGTTTAGCTTTCCCTTTGCAAGGATACAATAATTTTCTAGCAGATGTTTCTTTTTATGTTTTGCAATAACCTTTAAAAGAAGTCTTGACAGAAAACACTAATGGTGTATCCTACATGGCAAGGAATAGAAAATGTGAATTGGTATTAATGTGCATGTATTGAAATTGTAATACAGCTGTATACAGTCTCATCTATTTAAAGTCATTGTTAACAGCTTGGATTTATGGAGAAATTATTCTTGAAACTTCTGTAGACTTTTGCTGGATCATGCCAGCTTCTCCCAAAAGATAGAATCTGTCCATAAAGAGAAATTAATATTTCATAAATGAAAGAAAATCTATTCATTTTATTTCATAAATAGCACTATGTTTGGTATTGAAAATGTTACCCAATGTGGATTGCCTGCAGGACCTGCTATCTGGGAACAGCAAGAGTGGGGTGTTCCACAAGGCAGTGTCCTTCATGACAAAGTTTGCAGTGCAGGAGTGTCCAAGTGAGAAGAGCAGGTCTGGAGACAGCAGCCATGGTCAACCACATGCCCAGTGACTGTCAGACAGTCCCATGGGGATGAGGCAGGTATGAGAAACTGGGAAGTCAAGTCAGCAGGTCCAGGAAGGAATCAGCATGGTACAGGCACAGCATTGCCACAGTGTAGGCTGGGAAGGAACTGAGGAAAGGGTCTTAGTGTACACACAGCTCCCAAGCCATGGAGGATAAAGGGGATCACAGTGATGGAGCAGCAGCATGTCAGCATTGACCTTCAGCACAGGCAAATAAAACCCTAGGTAGTGGGGAGGAGCTTGCAGAGCCCACTTTTATGCTGAAGACCCTGAGATACACTTTGTATGTTTAACCAGTTTGGCAAAAAAATTGTGAAGGTATCATGCGAGTATGATTTCTGGGGTAGAGGCTATTTTTCCAGCAGTGGCATCATCTTTAATAATTTAATGTGCATCTTTAATAATTTAATGTGTGTCACATTTTCTCCAAGCTTATGAAACTCTAATTGAAGACAGCATTAAAAGATTTAACTGGGCTGAAGTAATGGAACGTACTGCTTTGATTCTAGACATCAACTCAGCTGCATGATTAGGTTAGAGAATAGGCTGATTTTCTGTGATTTCTCTTAGATAAATCAGTAATACAGGTTTTGGTTTTTAATTGCTAACGTATTTCGGAGTACCTTGGACTCTTCACTAACTTGTTACACTCTTTTTCTATGGCTTTATTTCCCTTTGAAATGCTATTTTGAAGTTTGAGCACTGTATTCACCATTTCACAGTCTTAGGACAACACCAAACATCCTTAGGTATGATCACTAACCATTTAGAAACTGCTTGGCTAGTTTCTTAAATATATTACTATAAACTTCTGTAGCACGTGATGAATCGTGTTCAAGTAATTTAAAGGCAACCATATTACAACAATATACTTTCCTGCTCTAGGTGTAGGAACTTTTCCATTGAATATAGTAGAGTTTTCATGCTCTTTTTGTAAAGCAAACTATAAAAAATAGGATTCTTTTGCTGTTCAGCTACTTTAACAGTTCAGTTTATAATAAGAAGGTGTGGTTTTATGATTGCTTGATACATAAATCGATGTGGACCTGTGTTTTGAATTTGGAAGAAAGAGACAGTGGTTGTATGTGGAGATACAAAGTGCTGTTTTGAGTTCCTTCCTGTTATACTTCTTCTTGGTGAATGAGTGAATCACAGAAATTCAAATACACTGAACCCTAGGTATTTTGGAATATATGACTAATATCCCTTTGAATGCTCATGTCATTTCCTAGATATTTAAATGAGTTGGCATATACCTTGGACCATTATTTTGTCCATCAAAGCAATGACTGTATAACTGAGTATCTCCATTCAGCTGTGATTCAACATTCAAGACGTGACCTGTAGTTTTTGTTTTAGAGGCTGGACTTAGTTTTTGCTTGGTTGACTGAATGTGGTTTTCCTCTTTTGCTTCTTCCATTTTCATAACACACGTACACACACAAAATTCCTGTTAGCTTAAGACTTTTATTTCAAAATCTGTAAACACAGTCTTTTTTTGTGTATTCTTTTTAGTTAAGAGGTGCCTGGTGAGAGTGCTATTAACAAGATTGTTTTCAAGATACAAACTTTGATAACTAGTATTAGAAAATCAGTAAATTTGAATAAAACAATCTTGGTGGGTGTTAGAGAATAGCTTTCTTAATGAAACCAAGAAGAATTTGAAGACAAGTGTTAGATACCAACAGGTATATTTAGAAGTGTTCAGTTTCTTACAAGCTGGAACATAGGAAGTTTCATTTAAATATAAGAAGAAAATTTTTACTATGAGGGTGACAAGGCACTGGAACAGGCTGCCCAGGGAAGTTGTGGAGTCCCCTTCTCTGGGGATATTCAAAACCTGCCTGGATGCAGTCCTGTGTGATGTGTTTTAGGTGATCCTGCTTTAGTGGGAAGAGCTGGACTAGATTATCTCTGGAGGTCCCTTCCAACCCTGATAATTTTGCAATTCTGAAGTCAACTACTTTTTAATGCACTTCATTCATGTGTGTTCCCTGGAGCTTGTATTGCCCAGAATTTCACAGCAAAAATGTATTAAGTGAAATGTAGCTTTCTCTAAGTATTTGCTTATATTGGTTCTTGATTTATTTTGGATGCTAACTGGAATGTACTTCCATCTCATGTCTAACCAGGTTTCTTTGAGTCCTTGGGAGGGCAGTGGATATATATGAATTTTCAGCTATGAAGTAGCTTCCTATTAAAGGACATGCCAGTGCTTTAAATATGGCTTCTGGTACTGCTTTTGTAGGCTTGAGTGTGAATGAGATTATCTATGACCATCTTTAGATTCTCTAAGCAGCTATAAAGCAGTTTCTCCCTTGGCTGAGAGTAAGCAGCTGTTTATTACTCTCAAAGCAGCAAACAGCAAGAATCCTGCTTAGTAAAAGTTAGTTATAAACTTTGTAATACCTGTTTAGTCATTACAATATAGCTCTTGCAACTTCTCCAGGGTTTCATGAGACACACTGGAGTAGTTATTCTTGCTAGTAAGGAAAATAGGATGCTTCCTATGTTTTACTGTCTCCTTGAATTCCCTGTCTTCAAGGGAGAGAAACTTTGCTAATAAACAGATTTGTGTATGTGGAAAAACCTGGAAAACAGCAGTGGCTGAAACACTTTTATTTTTTCTCACAACTTTAAATTTTACATATAAAATTTCCCAAATTTCTGTACTTGGAAGTTGTGTAAAGAGAGGTGTTGGATGCTTCCATCTTGGTTGGTCATAGGTGAAGTCTTGGCAAGCACCATCTTGCTTTGATAATACCAAACAAAATATTCATAGTATAAGGGTTTTTTGGCTTTTTGTACACAGAGAGAGAGCTCACAGCCTTGTCACGTCAGAGTTATTTTGTAGTCCTGAAGTTCTAAAACACTTAACCACATATTAAAAAAATTGAAGTATTTTATTTGACATTATTCAGTTGCCATAATTTATGGTATGAGCTGTTCGGTTATCTGATCTTGTAAATTTAAGTGGCTCTCTCATAGCAATGAATCCTGAACATTTCTGGTTTTAGAATACACTTATCATACAGGAAGCATTTAATAATAAGTGGTGTTCTTTTTGGCTTTTAAAGTTACTCTGTTTTCATTCACTGTATAAATATGGCATAACTATAAATATAGCATATAAATAACTTTAAAATGCACTTTTACCATAATGTCTCATGAGTTATTTAAAACAGCAGGGATGTATAGCAGGACCAAAGCAACTTGTCCCAGGTCCAGGAGTTCTGCTATGCTTTGAGAACAGCATTTGATCTTTGGCCATGTCTTCATTAATGCTTTATTAACCCCTTTGCATTCCATAATGTGTCTTTTAAATAGTATATATATTTTTTTTATTTTTATTCAAGTTTCAATAGGTACAGTCAATATTATTTAGGTACATTTTAGTCAGCATGTGCCCATCTGCTTTACTGGAACGTGTCAGCTTTGGCAAACAGTACTTCACCTTCTGTACTTTGATCATCTATTATAGGCCTTATTCCAATTTTAGAGTGTAGAGTGTAACAATGGAAAGTGCCTGAGTGGACATTTATGTTTCTATCTTGTAAATGTTACCACAATAATGACTAACATTTTCTTTGTTAATCTTCCTGAAGAGTAGACAGAGGAAATGCAGCATATGTCAGGGCAACCTCATGTTCATCAAGACCATTCCCTATTTGTCATCTTCTGCTTGTTTTTCTCATTCCAGAATTCCTAGTTTCTCTTTTCTCTTGCAGTTTTCTTTATTGGCAAATTTTATGGCTATTTCAAAGTATTTGGTTCTGGCTGATCTACCCTTGAAACTAAAATGCTTGTATTACCAGTATTCATCTTGCTTTTATGATAAATTACCTAATAAGCAAGTGCTTATTTAAAAAATAAATTAAAAAAAAAAATAAAAGGAAAAAGGACACACAATATACTTCTCTTCAACAACTCAGTGTGAATGGATGCTGGAGTTCAACTGTTTGTTCTGTCTTTCCTGTTGCTTATGTTCTGTTTTCAGTAGGAAACACAGTATTGATACTCAATAAAATTCAGTTACTAGTTAAATTACTGCTGAATACAGAAAGCATTTAAATTTTGTACTTCTTCATTTGATGGTGTGAAAATTCAGATTGCAAAAAATTGCTCCCCTTCTACTTCACCATGTACAAGGAAAGTGTTTTGCAAAGTAGTAAAAGAAGCCTGTTCTTAAATAGCTTGCAGTCTAATTAGACAGTGTATAGATAAGGGAAAGTCAGAAAGAAATATGAAGTAGAATAAAAAAGAAGAATTATATGAAGGTGCTAAATGTTGTTGTAAATAATTTGAAGGAGGTAATGACAAAATATCTGGAAACACTTAGTAAAAATGTTGATATGAGCACACAGTAAGTAGCCCCTCCTGAACATTAATTTAATGGCCTTTTAACACCTTTGATGCTTTATTTCCCTGATAGAGGAATGTAATTTAATCCTCCCTGCTGTCTTTTCTGTAACTGAGAGATCAACTTAAATTAACTCTTGGGCTCCCACTAGGAATTTGTTTCCTAGTTGAAAAGTAAGTGGAAGAACTTAGTAGGACAAATGATCAGGTCTTTCTGAAAGGTACTGGAAAGAGCATACTTGAATAGATCTCTCCTTCTACGGTAAAATTCTTATTATCTTGCTGAGAAATTGAATTAAGTAGATCCTGAGAGTGTCACCAGAAAGCCTGAAATAGCAAAGGCTTGGCATTTTAAATTTTCTGGAAATAAAAGACTTCACTTTCCTTCTTCAACTTGTGTAAAACTATACTTCCTAAAAACATGCAATCCTAAACCAAATTTTTATTGTTATTCTGAACATGAAGAAGCTGAGCTACCAAAGAGCTAAACTGGGCAAAATACTATGGTATATTTTTTGCTTAAGGTAATTCTGTGTGACAGTTGTTTAAAAATTGGAAAATATTTCTTTCTTGCAACAGTAACAACAGTATGTATGCGTATGACAACGGGCACTGTCTTTGAATGTGTCTCTGCTTACATTATTGCTTTCTGCCTTTACAAATCATACTGAAGACTCAGAATAAAAAAACCCAAACAAACAAAAAAACCAAACCAAAACAAAAAAAACCCTAGTAAATAGATTTTCCTCTTTCTTCCCACAGATTCTTTCCATTGTAAATTTTTCATATCCTTCTTTCCATTGAACTTCAACTGTCTTGCCTCCCTGGAAATGTGACTATTGTATTTGACCTGACAGGGCTCTGAGTTGAATGCTGTATGCTAGAAAAGGGCATAGTAAACTCCACAAGCTTATCTAGACCTATAGTCTTTTAATTCATTACTTCTCTCAGGAAATGAATTATATTTACTCTTATGATGAAATTTTATTAATTTACCCACCCCATCATTCTTTTGCGTGCTTGGGATGATAAAGTGAAAATAAAATAACGAGATGCTAAAACTCGTTTTTGTGACTGATACATATATAGATTGCAACTGGGGCAAGACTTAAATCACCACATAACATCCAAGTAAGGTGGAAATGCTAGTATCTATTGCAGTGGTCATCTGGTAGCAATGTCTAGTGTCTGCTGGTGACACAACTTCTGCAATTATTACACTGCATTATCCAGGTTTTGTCCAAGCAGGGAGTGATGAGCTTAATAACACCTGGAGTATTTGAGAAAGTTCTCTACAGGTGCTGCTCGTTCCTTTATGGATAATGGTACATTTAAAAAAAAAAAATAAAAAAAATCAGAAATACATCCTCTGGTATAAAAATAGTAGACTCAATCAAAATGCATGTATTCTTGCAAATGTTTTTGTGGGCAGACACAGGCAAGCTGTGAGTGCAGGAAGTGGTTCTGTGCCAAAACCCATGTTAGAAACTTTGCATTAGCAAAAGTGCTTTCGTTTTCTTCATTGTTAATCCATAAGTTTCTGTGATGACAACACTATCAATGTAACTTCTACTATGAAGTTACAATGTGAGAAGTCAGACATGAGGGTTCTGTATACTAAAATTTATTGAGAAGTCAAGATTGCTTTTGATTCCCTAGTAGTAAAATTTTGAAATTAATTCTGAAGTAAAATTTGCTAAGGTGAAAAAGTGATAAACGTTTTTCACCAATTGCAAAATGTGTTTTTCTTTTCAAATGAAACAGATAGTCTGCTATACAGGATGGCTGCATGCTGAAGAGCAGTACTGAAGGGCAACATGGCAGTGTCTTAAACTGATTGAGTGTAACCTGAAAATTAATTAGAAGAGAATAAAAATGAGGCACCATTGTTCAGATTTTTTTTTTCCCCAGTAGTTTTTTTTTCCCAAGAGGAGAACTATTCATTTCAGAAACTTGGGTCCAGTTCTTTTGGACTATAATGACTTTAGTTGGGCTGTAGAGGGGAGAAATTTGTCCCACTAATGTAATATCTGCATCCTGAATTGCAAAATGCCTCCTGGGACCTGTAGCAACCTTTTTTTATATTTGAAACTGCAGTTACTGCTAGAAAATTAAATAATTTTATCCTTGGTAACAAGTGTTTACAGTGTCAGTTAGGAGAATTTTTAACTGAGGGATTGTTTTGCCTTCTAATTGCACAATTTTCTGTTTGTTATTCATTAGTGCAGATATTTGCTTCACATTTTTCTATTTCAGTTGCTGCATATGTCTTATGAAATAAAAATTGTCAAATATCTACTTTCTGAAAATTTTTCATCCAGTTCAGCTGAAATACCAACACAGATGTTCTTTTCTCTCTAATTGGCATATGTTTATATTTCTGTTAAATTACGTAACTGCAGTAATGTGTATATAAATAACATACAGCAAGTATTAATGGCAAACTCGTTTGTCCTCTGAATGTCACCTTAGGCTGCGATAATTGCAAATTATAGGAGATTATGTTCTGAATCCAGTCCAAGTTCAACTCAGTCTTTTAGAATGTTCATATGAAATACAGTTCTGATTCTTTCTGCTTAAATAGTTGACTGTTAACTGAGTGAGTGTCCAGAAGATCCAGCTTAATTCTTGGCACCATGTTCATGGAAAAGGAGGGTGACTTTGTAGCCATTTTTGTAATTTCTTATTTTTGAGGTGCTAGTAACTTATTTAAGAGGGTTTTTTTTTCCATACTGGTTTAGCCTTTTCCACATTTCTTTCTTACCTGAGAAAGACTGCCAGGCATATTCTTTATCCCATGAAGATCAGGTGAATTTGGAATAAACCTGCTTTTCTTCGCCTTTCATTAATTAATAGTATTTAAGGAAGGAACTCATCCAAGCTCTTTTTTCAAGTTTTTTGAATGGTGCTTAAGAGCCTTCTGAATAGGTTTGGTCTCTTCCTTCCTTTCTGTTATATCGTGCTTTTTCAGTGAAGTAGCTAAGTCAAAGAGGAATGGTAACTTGTCATGAAATAGTAGTGTAAAAGGATGGATTCAAAGAGCTTTGACTTGAACTTTCTTCCAGCTGCTGTTGCCAGCTGAGGATTTTATGTGGTACACCACAGCCTCTCTGAAGCCTCTCTGAAGTAGTTCAGTTGGGCAATGTTAACATGCTTATAATAGCTGAAATCTGGTGGGAATGCCTTTTGGCTTCTGAATATTGCATGCATCTTTTAAAAAATACATCACATTCTGAAATCAAATATACTTAAAATGAAATAAAAGGTGTGTGGGCAGCAAATACATCCAACAGTGTGTGGCACAGCTTCCATTGTGTTACTTTGGTGCTCTCCCTTTCTCCACAGTGCTTGTGTCCTCTGAGCATTCTCTCAAAAGTGAGGTCTGTTCCTTTTAATACCCATGGATAGACATACAAAAACCATCTATTTGGTCCTCTTTCCATGGGAATGGGTGAGAAAGAGAAACAAATTTACTAGTGTTATTTTGGAGTTGGCAAAATAATCTTTTCAGATGTAATTTTAAAAATCTGTCATAAACAAAAACCACGTGTGCTTACCAGTAATACACATGAAAGCTTTTTTTTTCTTTTTTAATTACAGTAGCCATTTTGTTTAATATTAAAGTGTGTTTTACATTGATTCAATATGTTGATCTTTTTCTTCATACTTGCTACAGCTGGCTGGATTCGTACTCTGCAGGGGAAAGGATATGCAGTTCCCTTGGGACTGGGACAGAAAACTGCATGCTGACATCTGCCCAGCCATCCTTTGCTCTCTTAGGAAAAGTAAAGGAAGTGGCTTTCAGCATTGGTGTTTTGTACTTGATGTTAGGAGTATTCCTGTTTATTCACCCATCTGTGATTTCAAGTACCTTACTGCAAGTCATAGGAAATATGTGGGAATAAAACTGTGTGCACTACTAGAGGGTACTTACCTTGTTTCTGGTTACTTTTGATGTTTCTGGTGCAATTCCTGAAGTTTCATGTTTCCCCCACAATGGAAACATGGTTTGTTGAGTCCCTGGAAGAATCTGTCAGTGCAAATTCATCCCCTGTTTCAAAGCAGTGGAGAACTGTGTTTCCAGTGACAGTTTTCAGAAATTGCTGGTGATAGAAATGTTGCAGCTTCTTACTACTCCTATGAATAAAGCTGTAGATGCTTCTGAAGAATCAGATGGTAGAAGGTTTGTGAGGAGATGTGTGGCAGAGCACTGGCTCGAACTGGGTTTCCTGTGCTGGAGTTGAATTTGCAGTAGAATCGAGGTAGTTCTATTTTGTCAGCTCTGCTGTATTTTTTCCTCTGCTCTCATAGTGAGAATTCTTCTGCTGTGATTTCCACTACAACACATATATATGCATGATTCCCCATTTTCATAAATGTAGTCACATGAGACACTGTGGTCCCATTTTGTGAAGATTAAACAGTTTGCAATTCTGTAGCTGGCAGTTACCATTTTTCAGCTGGAATTCAGAGCCATAAAAGTCATAACTTGAAGCTCTGAGTGCTCCTATTCTGTTTCAATGCCAAGTTAAACAGATTGAGTCTTAAGTTGATTTAATCTAATCTCCTTAGTTTTTCTATGGGTTATATTTATCTGCTTTACTTCACACTGGTCTGGACTACTAGATGCATTCATGCAGTCAGAATGACAATCTCAGCAAAGGGATAATGTCTTGTCAAACAGCTTTTTGGCTGGCTTACAACAGAACCTTTCTTCTATTAATTCTTTTTTACTTCCTTTGCAACTGTTGGCAATCTCACCATCACTCTGAGCTCCTAAGCCTGCAGCCGTATCTCTGCAGGAGGGAGAAGACTATCTGCATCTGAAATGTCATTTTGGTTTGCATCTACATGAGTATTTTTTACCTGATTTGGAATGTAATTTTGAAAGGCATCTCTCAACTGCACTTTGATACATGTCAAGAAATATACGACCTGGTTTTTTTTAGGATGAAACTAATGTGGTGGATGTTCTGCAGCATTCACCTCATTCGTTCCTTAGCTGATTCCTTCATGGGACCAGTCTGTTCCTGGGCTGATGTGTACCAACTCCTGAACCACTTGTACAGGATATGCTGGGGTGTTAGCAACACCTAATTCATTCCATAAATTCCCTGTCATCATTCTGCACATCTTGCTAATCCAGACATCCTACAATAGACAGTTATAGATCAGTTTGATCTCAAATCCAATTCTGATTCTGTCTGAGACTTTTTTGTTAACTCCAGCAGAATGGGATTAACAAATATTACAGAGGCAATGCTCTAATTCCAGGTGGTATTTACAGGGTATTTCCTATGACTGCTGAGAATTCTTTTAATATTTAGTGCAAGCTAACTTCAATCATAGAGTCATAGAATGCCAGGTTGGAAGGGACCTCAAGGATCATCTGGTCCAGCCTTTCTAGGTAGGAACACAGTTTAGATGCAATGGCCCAGCACCTTGTCAAGCTGAGTCTTTAAAGTGTCCAGTGTTGGGGAATCCACCACTTCCCTGGGGATTATTCCTATGTCCAACTGATCTCATAGTGAAAAATTTTCTTCTGGTGTACAGTGGGATCTCCTCAGGAGAAACTTTTACCCATTACTGCTTGTTTTTTCCATGTGACACCTTGTTAAAAGGGAGTCTCCATCTTCTTGGTAGCCACCCTTTGAAGTACTGGAACATGACAGTAAGGTCTCCCCTAAGCCTTCTCTTCTCCAACCTGAAGAAGCCCAGTTCTCTCAGATTTTCCTCATACAGCAAGCTTCCTAGTCCTTTGATCATCTTGTTGGCCCTAGCATTCACAGCCTTGCAACAAACTTTGTGAAATAAAAGGGCTGGGAAAAACTGGGGTTATTTAAAAGAATGCATACGCATGCATGACAGAATACTAGACACAAACCTTTTTTATGGTTATCCCTAGTAAGGTGGGTAAGTATTTTTCAAATATGTTTGTTTGTAAAATAAAATACAAATCATTAAATTGTGTTCAGAGTACAGTTCAATTTGTATTTGCCTATAAAGGAATATGAAGGGTATTTTAACAGTTTTTGAAACATTTCTTTGTTTATAACTCTTATTTGTGTACATCTGTATTACCTTTTAATATTATATTTATTTGATGCAGGGTGTTGGGAAAAACAAGATTGTTGACAGATTCCTCCACCTTTTAAACAGGCCCAGAGAGTATTTACAGCTGCATAGGTAAGAATATGTTCCATTTCCATACTTGATATTCTATAATCTGATTTCTCATTCTTTAAGACTCATATTTCTGGAGTTAAATTTGTTCTTATTTTTGAACAAAGACCTCATTATTGTAGGTGGCACACTGCCCGCAGATATGTATCCATTTTATAGGCAGATGCAGTAAGCTGACAGGCTGAGGAGTGGGGATAACATTACTTAATGTAAGAGGAAGCAGAAATCAGAGGAAAATGATGTTAAATGTGCTCAAGAAGAGAGGAATATTTTTGCTGCCATTTCTGGAAAGACTTCCCTAAGCATGAGACGCTGTGTGAGGGGGAAAAAGTTCAAAGGTGTTTGTTTGAGTATATCACTCGTTAGGCAAGAAACATTCTACATATGGGGCTTTGGGGGTTTTTTTGGCACTCCTGCTAAGCACGTATCTTTCTTTCTCACCATAAACATGTTTGGGTTAGAGATTTATAATTTTTTTCATATGCAAACTGAAAAACGGACTTGAAAAACAACAAACCAATTTACAAGAATTTGTAAGTTGAAATAATATAAATTTTTCTGCCTGCTTTTTATGACACGAACTTTAAATCCATAAATTAAAATAAAGGCCAAATGTGTTTAGAGGAATCAATTTCAGTTGAACTGCATCCTTTTCAAGCTTCATTCCTAATCTTTGCCTCTCTCTCTTTAACTTTGTAGTTTCATCAGCCTCTCTTTCCATAATCATTCATTTTTAAATAATACCATCAAAAATGTACATCTTTGATATTTTGCCCTTTAACAACACAGTCTCTGTAACACTTCTCTTTCACTTTCTCCACTAACTTTTTGTCTTTAAATGTCTTGTCCATGTAATCCTGATACTTAGATAGCTCTATCTCACCACTTTCGTATTTCTCTTTTATACTTCTTCTGCTAGATTTCCATCTCTTTGTTTCAAAACAGCAGTTTTTTGACCTGCTGCTTTCAGCTTTGTGTTAGGTTTCCTTGTGTCTTTTCTGCTTGAAGCAGCCACCCGCTCCTTGTGAATAAAATCAATTATCATTTTTTGCAAATCCCAATTATTTCACCAAACACTAAAGTATTTCTGTCTTTTTCTGACTCTTTGAAAAGTTGTTCTCCAGTGAGCTGTGGTCAAGCAGAGCAGTACTTGAACATAAATTCAGAGCAATTGCACATTTAATGCCTGCATTTTAGTTGACTACTTTTAGGGGAAAGAAATACTTTTACTGCTTTCTTCATGAAACACGAAGAGGTGATTCAATGCCAAATGAAGATGGACGTTTTCTGCCCTTTTAGAAATGTGTCTGGCAAGATGGTACCTCATTAGTACCTTGGAAATTGGGTTGCAGACTTTCCAGTTACGCTTCAGTAAGTCTCTCTGGAAATGAGTGTGCATTTGTCAGCTGCATATCCTGAGGTGCTGAGTTTCTAGTGAGGGAGTGAACTGGTCAGAAAATGGCAGACAGTGGCATTGTGAGTTCTGGAGTTTGCCTTTATTGGCTATTACTTTGCATAATTAGCTGTAAAACAAGTAATATGCATGTATGCTGGTCCTAAATGGGTGTTCCAACTGAATTCTATTGGTTCTGGAGTAGTGAGATATGGTGTTACCTGTAAAATATATTTGTTGATGGATATAGTTAAGATGCAGTCAGAGAGGAAACTGCTGGAGTAGAGAAAGATGTAAGAATAGCTTTAAAATTAATATTATGGCAATCTTTATTAAAATGTAGTGTCATGTAATAGGTAAAAGTAATGTATAAATAGTAGACAAAAATAAATAGACTGAATTTCAGAAGTATTTTGATTTTTAAATCTAATCGCCGTTTTTAGAAAACTGGGATTTTTAATGGTATTTAAGTACCAAAATCGTGAAGATACTCCAGAAACGTTTGCTTTAAACAGCTTGTGTGGTAAATAAGAGGGAAACACACCACAATGTAGTGTAGTACAGTTTGTTACTCGGTGCAATTGATGTAGTTGTCTACTCTTGAAAAATATCTCAGCATTTTGCCAACAAACAGGAACATAAAAGAGCTAAAAATACTATTACATCTAGTTTGGTTTTGGTTGTCAGTTGTTCGGTTTGGGTGGTGGGCTTTTTGTTGGTGTGGGCTTTTTTAGTTTCTTGTTCTGTTTTTGAGTGTCTTGAAGCAGTATAAGAGTTCTGCTTACGTAACACTACATATGTTACATTCATGCAGGGAATATTTGTCTTAAAAACATTGAACTATAACCTGAAGTAATTTTTAAATCTCACATTTTATGTCTTATGTTTCAAGATAATGAGAGTGAAAACAAAAAGAAAAATGCTTTTCCTTAAACATCCTTTCTGACAACTTTATTTAATTGCTCTATCCCTTATTCAAATAGGGTCAGCTTGACATTGAAGTTTTGATTGCTTATGAAGGTTATAAATCCTTTTTCTAAACCATTCTTACAGCATCTTACCGAGAAGTTTTATTTTCTGAAAATTGCCTTATAAAATGAATCTTGTAAGTCTCTAAGTAATTGTTGGACCATAAAACCAAAAATCTTAATTGAAAGGAAGCTGTAGTTAGACTTAATAAGGAAAGCATTTATGAAAACTGTTGGCTTATAAATTATTCAAAGTTGATTGCTTCCTCTTACAAACTTACTAATATTAGGAATTGATTACAAGTTGACCAATTTTTTACATAAATTTAATTTTGGGGTTATAGGACTCTTTCTGAAATGGGTAATTTGAGATAGGCTCTGCGCAGTGTTTCTCTAGGACTGCATGTGTGAAGCACCTTGCTGCTTTCCCATGTTTAATGAAGAACTTTCATCTGTCAGGATTTCCCATCACTTCTCTCCTACAAGAATGTGTTCCAGCAACTAAAGCCTAAGTTTTGCTTATGTCTCAGTAATGGTTGCCTCACTTTTGTGCACCCAGGACTCTGGGTAACCTGGTACTAAACTACAAGGTTTTAGTGCTGGCACCTTGAGTGAAAGCATTCATGATGCTGCTAGAAACTTGAAAATCTGTGAACCCTGTGCAGTTGTAGGGGTTGAAGTGCATTAGAGATCTTTATAGAAATTAAACACATACTGGATGGCTTTCTTAAAAACTTTGATACCTGATTCCACATTAATGAAATCAAGTATTAGGGTTGCTCCTAACTTGAGTGAACCCTGGAAAAGCCTCATTGGTTTATGAATTTTGCCATCTCTCATGTGAGTCATGTGGCAAAAAAACCAAATGTCAGTGGTTCTACACAGAAGTCTAGACTAAATTGTGGACCCTTAAACCAAATTTCATTGAATCAAGAAAAAGATTTTAATTGAAACTGATATAATCTTGTTTAAATTGCAAAGTATTTTGGAAGAAGAATATTTCATGGAAGAAAAAAAAACCTATTAAAGCTTTAGAGAAGACTCAGGCAAGAGAATGTGCCCTGATATGTTTACAAAATCCTTCACAGAATAATAGATAACTATAAAAATGTAAGCTCCCCACTCTCCTCTGTGAAAACATCAGACGAAAGTATCATGGACTTCAAACTATTGGCTTCTTTGATGTGATCAAAGAAAAAGGGATTAATTTTACTTCTCCTACCACTTAGTAACTAATTATACACAAAGAACGGTTTTCCTGGAGTGAAATGTGCTTTATCTGTCATTTAAACATTAAGGTTTTCATCTATTTGCAATTAAGCCATACTGCCTGGCTTCTTTTTGAAATGTTAATGATAATGTTTTCTCCTCCTTGAAGTTACTATTTTTGAGGAGACTGTTTTATAGAACTACAATATTTGTTCATTTGTTTCCAGTGCAGGGTTGCTTCATGGCATTTTTTTTGTTGTTTCGGAATTTGAAGAATCTTCTAATAAGAAGTTTCCTAAAAGTTTAGATTCTGAGTAGGAAGATGCAAAATTCAGTGACCTACATTTTATAGTAGTTTCTGCTATTACTGGATTAATAAGCGCATCCAGTTTTTAAGTCATATGGTATTATCTCATCTTTAATTAAAATACACTACTGGTCTTTATACATTAGTTTTAAAAAAGAAAAAATAATACATGTAGTTTGTTCTCATCTGAATTCTTTATTTAGGCAGCTGAAGAGTACTGGAAAAATACTGTGGAGAATACATAGTGTCAGCTCAAGATTCGTGAAAGCTGCCACTTTTGTTTTGCTGAGGTTGAATTGGCTTTGAGTCAGGTAGCCAAAAAGAGAAACTGTCAACAGGATCCCTCTGAAATTATTGTCTGTCATCATGAGTTGTGCCCTTAATTGCTCTGATTGCAAACAAAAGCTTTCTGCCTTGGTAGTCCCTTAAAGAAAAATTAATTGTGGAAAGAACGTTTGTGTTCCAAGTAGCAAATTTGCTTAGTTCAGGAAAGCACAGTGTCAGTTCCTTTTTGAAGTTTGGTATAGATTACATTCCTTGATATTTGAGATATTTAAAAGCTGTCTGGACACAGTTCTGGGCACCTGGACCTCTGCTTGAGCCAGGGGAGTTGGACCAGATGACCTCCAGAGGCTTCTTCCAATCTCAGCCACTCTTTTAATTCTTTGATTAATCAACGTCTGCAAGGAAGCAGCTGGATACCCCAGGTAACTCTTACTCTAGCTATGTTGTAGTAATTTTACCTGCTACATCAAAATTGTTCACTAGGAAAAAGAAAAACAGTTAAAAATTAGTTTATCTTAATAAAATCAAATAATCCAGCAGTAGTTATTCCATGTGGGGAGTCAATTTGCAGTGTACTTAGCTGATACTCAGATGTACAGTAGTTGAAGTTGAGGGTAATTAAAGACAGCTTCAGACTCATTGCTTTCAGAACAAGAAAAGTAAGGATATTTTGTGTAATGAGTTTAAGTTTGATAATACTTAGAGCATTTATTTCTCCTTGTGATATGAGTGTAAATAATGAGGAGTTGTTAAGAAAAATTTGAGATGTTTCCTGGCTTCATGCTGTCTCAGCTGTATGAAATGCAGAAATTGCAGCCTGCCATCTCCTCTGCAGCCTGCCTCTCACAGGTGTTTCACCACATAATTCAGAATGTTCAGGAGTGAAAAGTACAAACCCTTTCCATTGGGATGGGACCTTGATTACTCTTGGCTAATTGAGGGATGAGATTCCCCCTGAACTACTACTTATGCAGCCACTGAAGCCATGAGAAGTGAAACCATCAACTCTGACATCTTCATTATGTAGATCTGCCATTAGTTTGTTGTGTAAGAGCATCGCTGTCACTTGCAGAAACAGATGCTTTTAATGAGCAGACTGCACTCTAATTTACATCAATAATTTATTGGTGCCTTATGAATGGATTTTCTGCTGCTTGGAGCCTTACTGAGACTTCAGGAGATGTGAAAAAATTAGTTCTGTTCAAGTGGGTTTTTTCAGTGTATCAAGAAAATACACTTCTGGGGAATTAGACAGTGTACTGTCCAAAAAGAGAGTACAATACTTCATAAAGTCATGTAACAAAAAAAAGGGCATATCTTTTTTGTGTATGAGTAGTGTTGTCTGTAATGTATAAAAAGTTCAAACTGATTCTAAATATGGCTTGATGCTTTATCATAAAAATAGCCTGTGCAGTTTTCTCTTTTTTTTTTTAGCTTTTAAAACAATCTGTTAGAAAATGTAGCTTGAGAGATTTAAGCTTAAAATTAGACATATTAAGTCTTAGCTCTCTGCGTGATATCTTTTCTTAAAGGTTGATAACTTGTTTTCCACTTTTCTATGTATTAACCTATATGCTAAATTTGGCTTCGTTGTAAATCTGATATTTTACCATTGGCAGCAGAACACTGTTACAGAAATTCCCTTTATTACCTGATAATCTTATGATGATTTTAGAAGATATTGCAGTACCTTATTCCATTTCTAGTAATGCTATATTTTCTTTCAAAGAATTTACCAACGGGGACTACATCTTCCTGTCAAAGTTACTGTGTTTGTTCTAGTGACCGATGTCTGGAAACTGTGCTACAGTGTTAATTTTTTAAATCTATTACTTTTTGTGTTGTCTTTTCTAGTTCCCTAATAAATTAGAGTAATCTAATGATCTTTTCTTACAAAAATTAACTTAGTTTACATATGTTATCCTTTTCAAAATCAAGGTAATTTTGCTGTGATCTTTAACAATCAAATTAATGGACAAGTTTAGGATTGAAAAATGAGCTTACGATGTTCCTACAAGCAATACGTACTACAAACTGTCCATTAATCTTTAGACGTTAATTGTCTTTCCCTCTTTTTCAGCAGATGTAGTCCGTATAAAATCTAATTACCTTTTTCCCCTATTGAGATAATTTAAACTACCCTTTCAGCTTTATTGACTCTAGATTTTTAAAATTCTAATTAAAAAAGCTGCTTCAGAAGGAATAACTTCCTTACCCAAGACACAGATGAACACCCGATACTGTAGAATTGTGGGGTACTTGTTGTCAGAATTACATTTGGTTATCTTTTCTTGAAAGAACACAGGACCATGTAACACAATTTAAATGCTGATATACTTCAGCTGCTCTGTTTTTAACAATGAACAACCCAGAAAAAATTACTTTATGACCAACTGCTGTAGAGGCAATTGCTTTTAAGCTGCAGCAGTTTGTTAGAGGAATCCTTTGAATACACTGATGGTGAGGATGTGTTGTGTATTATTGTATGTCAGCATCCACAAAGAAATAAAAAAGGCTAGATAGTTTTTCCTGATCATTTTGAGTAATGGGTGCTCATATCTAAAATATTTTCTTTTAATGCAGTGCACAGAAGCTTATAGTGCATTTTATTCTTTGTTCCAATGTGTGCTTTATTCTTTACTTCAGCTTTGGAAATAAATAATGAGATGACATCTTTTGTTATGAAGATTTATGTTGTGGAGCAGTGAATTTTTTGGGTAGCATATACTAGATGTCTTTATGATACTTTTACTCTTAATGTAGTGTTTTCCCCTTTTCTTCAATATGTTTTCAAACAAAACAGTGGCAAGGCAAAGGTTCCTAGAGTTCATGCAAGGTAATGGTCTCTGTTTCAAACGTAGCTTTTCATAAGCTGTCTCACTAGTTCTGCTATTGCCAGATTCCAGGTGTTAGAGAGCTGCTTCATTTATCTTTTTGTAGGAAGTGAATTCAGCTTGAATATCCTGCTGTGTGCCTCTTACCGAAAAATAGCTTAGGTTAGAATACCCTGTTGTTTCATTTTCTTCTAAAGTTGAAGTAATATTTTCTTGTTTTCCACTCAGAGAAATTCATTCTTTTACACAATAAGTGGAGATGTAGGGCGTCCTGTTTCTTCATTTATAGATTTTACAATTAGAGAGAGTGGGTTTCCTATATTCTCATAACAAATAATGTGAAAATGTTGCATCTCATTTTGAAAGCCACATCACAAAAGTAATTCTGTAACTTGATTTAAGCCTATAACCTGAAATAAACCTGTAATTCCCTTTGACCTTTTTTCTGCCACCTGCGGTCATCCTGAGTAATGAATACCTTTATACTCCAAATAATGTGTTGAGTTTTAAATATATGTCCTGCTAAGTAGCTGTAATGGCCTAGCAGGAAAAAAATGGGAATTTAGTAAATGTGTACAGATAAATCAGAAAGGCTTTACAGTGTCATTTTAACAGAGAAAGAAATTTGTTTGTAAATGTCAGTCATGCAAATTCTTTGTGTTAAGATCACCTACTCTTCATCAGGGTAATCCATGAGTGGATTAGCTAACCAATTAACAGCTTCAAATGGCCCTTGACCTAATTCTTTTTCAAATACTCTTAAAACGAGGTCACAACAGATGGGTATATTCATGTCTGATTGAAATGTAATTGAGAATGTCTATCTGTGTACATAGATATTTAGGTAGGTATCTCACAAAAAGGGAGACCAACAATGATTAAAGGGTATATTCTCTGTCTCTGTTTTTGCCTTTCAACTACCATAAAGTTCCATTTGGAGAGTGAGAGGAAGGGCCCAACCTGAATGTGGTTCATCTAAGCTTCTAACCACGATCAGCAACCCTTAAAACACAAGGTTGCCTATCATAGGTATTTGCTTTCCTTTTCAGCCTCTGTGTAAGTCAAGAGTAATTCCAGTGAATATGGATGCTTGTAATGTTAACTGATGTCCCAATGCTCTGTCTTCTATTTAGGGGTAAGACTCCCTGGGGATCCAAGTCTTAAAATAAAGCATCAGAATACCTTTTATTTTTCTTAAGTTAGATAACCATGAGTAATGATGCAGATTCTGTTCTGGTGTTTCAATTTCAGTGTTCTGGGAAGACAAGTGCCAAATACGACTATTTGTAGATATGTCACATAGACACCATTAAAATTTTTAATGAAGAACCTCATGCATTGATTTAGTTTCTCCTAAGAAACATCTTTCAGCCAGGTAGTCATCCAAAAGAACTGAATGTTTCCAGAGAAGAGGATCATGTTTCAGGAAAAGCGGAACATCCTTCTCCTTTGTTTCTTAATTTTCCCTTCTGGGTTGTTACAGCTCCTGTAACTCTCCACAGGGTAGCCAGAATGCTTTAAGATTTACCTTCTTTCTGTATTTGCTTCCCATCCTGCCCTGTTTCAAAGTCTATTGATAGAGGTATTCAGTTCTTAAAAAAACCTCCAAATTTTAATTTGAAAAAAGCCTGGTAGAAAGTTTCTGTCTCCCACGAGTGGAATAAGAAATGCTGACCTCAGTGGATTTTTGTACAGTAAAATTCTATTCTAAATGATAAAGTAACTGTCATGTGCATTTCTCATCCTCTCTTTTTGGAGTAATTTTTTCAATTAAATTATTTAATAGAGTTTGAGTAATTCTTGAAAATTGACAGGGGCAGAATGGAACTGAACAGTCTCATTGATTGAAATTTTTCCTGCTGAATCTCATAGTTCTTCCTTGGAAAGAGGGCATTGCTCTCATAGAAATAGTAACTGTCACAGACTACTATGTTTGAGTAAGTCTATAGACCTCATAAAAATATGCCTTTAGGGTAAATAGTGGACCAGTAGCACAAGAAATAAAAGGCAGTGTTGTGAGCTAATGACAAAACAGCAGAAGTATTCTCAGAAATCCTACTCTGGACTGAGTGGTACTGTCAGAAGAGTTGCTGAGTTTCAGTAGCAGATTTTTTTTTTCTTTTTTTCTTTCTTTTTTTTTTTTCTTTTTAATGGAGAGCATGCAAGGATTGCTTTCTTGATAAAAATAGATTCTTAGGAAAGACAGTAGTGAGCTTTTCATATTTTTCTTCTACAGTCAGGAGAAGACAAATCAGCTAAGTAGGATGACAGTGTGTCAGACAGCTTTTATCACTTGCTTCTACATTCCCACAGTCTTGCTTCTTTGTGTCAGAACTATTTTCGTCTTGGGTGCCGAATGTGATGAAATTAGGAGGTTTTGATATTCATGTCTTTGTTAGAGCCTAGTTCATATTAAGGTGCTAATATTAATAAGTGAGCATGAATCACAGTTTTCAGTTCCTTTCCTCTGGGAGTGAAATTATACAGTCGAATAGTTGGAGTGCCAGACATATTTTACACTTAGGAAAATCTGCATACCATATTGTTCAGAAATATTTCAGACTTAGCATATTTTTTTTTATTCTGTCTTTCAGTGTCTTTACATTTACATAATTCATTACAAGGTGGATGTTCAGGAAGAAAAATACTTAGGAGGCAAATTATTTTTAGCCTTTCTTTACTCTGTTTATATCATGTCAGGTTCCTGAAGAACAGCATCTAATGACATCTGTAATTGCATAGCTTATGATTTTGACAGGAAAATAAAATTTATCTGTACTAATCCTGGCAAAATCATTCCTTATATACATGGCTGAATATAATAGCCCAAGCAAGTACAGGAATTTTTGTGTTCAACCCAATGGAATTAATATTTGGCCATATATTTAGCTTCTAAAAATTATTGCAAATACTTCTTCCTGAAATACTTCCTTTAAATATTTAGTTAGGGATGAATAACAACATAGTAGAAGAAAGGAGGGAACTGCTGATAAAATAAGAAAAAAGTTAGAAACTGGATTCAGGATGTCAATTGTTCTGTCCTTTTGATCCCTTCAACCCTTTTTTCTGATTGATGTAACTTTCACACTAGCACTTAGGTAACCTGTAAACTCTTCCAGTGTTTATTTCCTCCAAAGATATGGTCAGTGCTGTCTTCTCTGAAGAATAAGGTCATCCTAAGGATTTCTGTGAGCTGCTGTGTTACTAAGCACAAATTAGTATTCCATATCAGGGGATTGTGAGTAATCTCTGCAGAGCCAGAAGATTAACTACCTCATCAAAACTAAAATACACTATTTTCTGTTACAGTAACACACCTGTTTTTTTACATTTAGATCTTTTCTTTCGTTGGCACCTGCGTCCATCCACACCACCACTAGAGATCTTCCTTTTTTGATACACTCTGTTCACTTATTTTTTATGCATAGGCTGCTAAGTGCAGATTTATGTTCTATAAAGCATCCTGTAATGCTTCAATTTCCTTTACCTTATTCTTTCCTCAGATCCACACATTTTCTCATCTTTCTATTACTTTAAAGATATCACAGTTCAGGTTTTTAACTACTTCCCGTTTTCTCCCTGGATTAGTTCCAGAAAGCATTTTTCCTGTAACTTATTTCTGACTAATTAGTAACCTCTGACTGTGCCTTCATATGATCTAAATTTAGGTTTACACCTTTTAAAATTCTACTAAATCTGCAAATGTATAAGTTTGAACCAGGAATCAAAGCTAATGATGGAGATAGTCAGAGAATTCAATAAAGGATCAAAGATAAAATAAACCAGCAGTTTTTGTTTCTTGAACACAGATTACTTAGGGACTAATTTATCAGATTGTATGAATCAGTCTAAGGTAGAAATTTGTGTAGAGAAGTAGGATGATAATAGAATTTTTGTTTTTATGTCCATGGTAGGATTTCTAAGATAATAGATTAATGATACTGCTTATTTTAATGGTTTAGAAAAATTATATGTTGTAAGTGAATACAGCATACAATCATAGAATCATTTAGGTTGAAATCATTTAGATTGGATCATGAAGTCCAACTGTTAACCTGGATAAATCCACCACTAAACCATGTCCCTAAGCACCACATATACACATCTTTAGAAAACCTCCAGGGATGGTGACTCCACCACCTCCCTGGGTGGCGTGGTACACAGCCTGTACCAGTGTCTGACAACCCTTTTGGTGAAGAATTTTTTTCTAATATCTAATCTGAACCTCCCCTGGCACAACTTGAAGCCATTTCCTCTGATCCTATTGCTTGTTACTCGAGAGAAGAGACCAACACCCACCTCACTACAACCTCCTTTCAGGTAGTCGTAGAGGGTGGTAAGGTATCCCCTCAACCTCCTCCTCTCCAGAGTAAATATGCCTATCTCCCTCAACCACTCCTCACATGACTTTTATCTGTATGTAACTATGTGAGGAAGCACTGCTGTTTATGAGGCCTCAGTTGATGGGTTAATTGAAGTGGAGATGGTCCCTGCTTTGTAACCTTTCCCCTCCTGGATTTGAAGTTCAAGTAGCCAAGTATTAAGAATCTCCTTCCATATGCTTTATTCCTCTGTGTGTGAAACACTGGGATAAATCAATCATGGGCTGAAAGCTAAACAAGAAATTATTAGTTATTAGGGACAGAAATCCTGATGACAGCAGTTTCAAATAAAGGAAATGTGCATGTTTTGCTGTCAGTTTAAAATTATAATTGGAAGCTTGCCATTTAATAGTTTCCCATGAGCAGTCGTGTTAGATTTCCTGCACCCATGAAGAATATTGTTGTTTTTTTACAAGGTGTTACAAAACTAAAGATAGAACTAAGGTGGATATTTGGTACTGTGAGCCAGCATAGATTAGGCAAATAGTTTAGTTACACAGCATGTCTCCTGTGAAAAGGGAGATTTTTGTTGCTTCAGATCTCACACACGATGCAAAGTTACCAACCTTTGGCTGTCAACCAGCATGTGGATCTCAAGTAGCACAAGTTAGGCTCTCCTAATGGGTTATGTCATGAAAATAGTCCCTCATTGTGCTGATGCAGACTAATCCATATTTTCAAATACTGGAGGATGGCATTGCCTACTTGCCCCAGGTAGTCTGTGAATTCTATCAATTGCATGTTCATAGAATCATAGAATGGTTTGGGTTGGAAGGAACCTTAAAGATCATCAAGATCCAACCCCAGTGCATGGGCAGGGACACCTCCCACTAGACCAGGTTGCACAGTGCCTCATCCAGCCTGGCCTTAAACACGTCCAGCAAAGGAGCATCAACAACCTCCATAGGCAGCCTATTCCAGTATCTTACTACCTGCATGGTAAAGGACTTTTTTCCTAATATCTGACCTAAATCTACCCTCTTTCAGTTTAAATCCATTATCCCTTGTCCTATCACTACCCTCTCTTGTGAAAAGGCCCTCCCCAGCTTTCCTGTAGGCCCCTTCAGGAACTGGAAGGCTGCTGTAAGGTCTCCCTGGACATAATTTATGTAGGTAAATCGAATGTGGTGGTGTGTGTTGCTGGATCTTTCCAAATTACAACTGGTCTTTATCTGTACTTTACTGGTGGTTGAAATAGATGGAGTGAAGGTTAAGGAATATTTTCAGATTTGAGTTAACAGTATTTCAAATTTGAAAGAAAAAAACCATTTGAGCAATTCAAACATAAATAGAATTTCAAAAAGAAATACCATGTTATTAAAACCCTTGTCCCCTCTCTGTCTGTTTGCTGTCCACAATATAATATGTAGCAAGGGCTAGTAAAATACATATTCCATCTGGTATGTTTTAAATTGTTTTGTGTTTTGTTTTGTGTTTTTTTGGTTTTTTGTTTTTTTTTTGTTTGTTTGTTTGTTTTCTTGGTGCTAGGTGGAGAAGAGCAACTAGCACATTGATGATTTGACCATGATGCTGCAAATTCCTGTGTGGTTCTTCAGGGGGGGATGGCCCTGTTTGTCTTGTAAACAACAGTTTAAGCATGCCTTACTAGAAACAGTAGTAATAGTAATAATGTGCCTGTTTGCAAGAGATACAGATTCACTTTTCAATGTTTTTGTTTCCAGGGTCTATGAGAAACTGAGAACTATCATGAAAGCCCTGGCAGAGACAGGAATGCTTGCCTTTTCCCATTAAGCTGGCACAATGTTGTTCTCAGTTCTTCAAGAGTACTAAAAAGAAAAAAGTTTTTTTTTTTCTCGCAGAAAAAGAAAGCCTTCAGTTTTTCGTTTATCCATTTTGTGTTTTATTCTACCAAGAATTCCTCTGCATCTCTAATTAATACTGTCTGTTTTTACACATTTCAGGGATACCACTGTACAAAGCCTTACCCTACAACCTTCTGTTAAAGATGGCCTTATTACATACGAAGATTCACCACTGGTCAGTAGTAACGTTTGGATTATATATTTGGAAAGTTTTAAAATTTAAAACAAGTAGTTAAACATGTTGGTATTTCAATTAAGAAAACCCTTTGTGATTTGACTACTTTCATGGGATAGTCAGTGAGTGTGGTAACATTTTAGTAACTTTAATTTGGTCACATGTAGTCACATTTGCTGTGCCAAATATGAATAAGCTGGTAGTCTTCAGACTCTGCACACACAAAATGAGCATGGAAAATAATTTAGTATTAACCTGACTCATTCTAACTGGTAGAGTGGTATTTCCCTTCTTGCATCTAGCATCTCACACCTAACTGCTAAGTTGGACTCCAAGCAGCTTATTTTCAGCCATTCTTTAGTCCTTTCACCTAACAATCTTGGTGGAAACTGATTTTGCACTTCTCTTTCAGCACTAAAATTCACTCTTAGTCAGGCTCCTCACTTTCCTCCTTAGCACAGCCCTTTCCATTCCTATCCTGAACAAACAGAAACCTTTCTTGTCTGACCTACCTCCTCTTCTCTCTGCTACAGTTTGGTCATATCTCATTCCTGTTCTGAGTCCCTTTCTTGTCTCAGTGCCACTGAGATTTCACTGCTGCTGACAAAGAAATCAGTCATGCAGTTTCTTGCAGGGTTTTTGGTGGGTTTGTGATGTTCTGATTCCTTTTTCTTCTAGGTAAAAGCAGTGAAGTTTGGACATATTTTGGTAATCGATGAGGCAGACAAAGCACCAACAAATGTTACCTGCATCTTAAAAACTTTAGTAGAAAGTGGGGAAATGGTTTTGTCAGATGGAAGGAGAATTGTTGCCAGTAAGTGGATGGAAGACATTTTGATAATATACAGTAAAATGGAATGTGTTGCTCATTTTCAGCTATTACATTACTAAGTAGAGACCCAAAAGAGTCCAAAGGGAAAAGATACTTTATGCTAAAGAGCAAACAAAGAAAGAATGTGGTCATTGTCTTTTCTACTTTGGCAATAGCCACAGTTTTCTTAAATTAGCATTCTCATGAATTTTTCTTCTAAATTAATGAAAAAGTAAGTTTTTTCATTAAAAAAAAAAGCAAATAAACCCCCCTCCTCTCTGCTTCTCATTTACCATTTAAAAAAAAGATCTAGCTGACCACATTTGTGTCCATCTGGACAGTTGAGTTGTAATTTGATCAGATAGAGATTTGAAGATATGAGTATACCTGAGATTGAATTGCTAAGGGTTTCATCTAATCAAATACTGCATATGCCTATATTATTTTAATATATACTGCAGGATGAGAATAATTGGTAATTTAATGGAATTTAATTCATGTTAATTTCAGGAACAAAATATTTTTTGTTATTTTTCTAAGAAAGACCCTGTTTGAAATGTTCTCTTGATATTAGGCTCTGTACTTAATTATTGTAGGTTTTTTATGGATATAATAGAAACCCTGAACACCATGTGCCACTGGAAACATGCTGCAAGGGAACAAGTGGGGCCAGTCTGACTCATTTTGAAAATGTAGAGCCCTCACAGTGTGTGAAATTATGTGCCTTTGCTTCTCACATGATTTTTTAATAACCAGAAGGAATTTCAGTCCTTTTTTTCCAGGTCTGACCTTGTCATCGTGTTCACCATTGGCTTTAGTGTTTTGGTGAATTGAAATATGAAAAGGATAGAGAGGTCCCACTCCAAGAACAGTGGATGCTTCTTTTTTTTTTTTTTTTTTAATGAAACAGATTACATTGTCATTAACAAATGACAGTGTCATTAACAAATTATGAAACTTTATAGTGAAGACTAGAAAATTGATAGTTGAATTATAAAGCTAGGCTGTTGAGCCTTTTTTATGACTTTTCTAACCAAGAAGAAATCTTGAAGAAGAAATCTTCTAATCTACTTTTGTTTATTTAATTCATTCATAATGCAAGGCCTAAATACTCAATTAATTAAATTTATTTCTCTTACAGATCATGCTCATGTAGAAGGTAGAGAAAATGTAATAGTTGTTCATCCTGATTTTAGAATGATAGTTCTAGCAAACAGACCTGGATTTCCTTTCCTGGGTAATGACTTTTTTGGCACGTTAGGTAAGTAATACACGTTAAATTAAGATCTGTATTGGAACTGAAGCAATGTCTTTATTCATTAGATTTCTTGTGAAGAAGGAATCCTTATGCATACTGATACTTCATTGCATATAAGAAACCGAGGGTGAGATTCTGGTTAAAGACTAGTATGTACATTTATATATTTTAATAAAAGTGCCCCAGTTTGTCCTGTATTGAACACCCATATCTGGTCATCTCTGTTACAACTAAGTTGTTTAGTGGGATCTGGACAAGCACAGTGGACAGCCAAGTTTGCAAGAAATCTTTGTTAATGAGTGTACACTGTATACAAATATAGCAAAACCATGAGTTGGAAGCAGCTTAACACTTGACATCAATGGTTAAAACAGCTGCTCATTATTTTTTTTCCCCATATCAAACAAGCCACAGGCCAGGTGCTGTCCTCTTCTGTACAAGAGAAGGGAGCTTGGTGTGTGATACTTTCATCTCAGCAGTGAAGACTATTGTGGGTTTTTTTAGTGTTAGTGCCATGCTACATAGTTCTTAATCCTAGTTAGCCTCTCCATGCCCATTTCCATGTATGACAGGCCTTATAAAAATACAATATATTGATGTCATCCTGGTTTTAGGTAAGACTGTCCAAATTTCACATCCAAGTTTTTCGTATCAACAATAGCTTCATTTCAGAAAGCTCCTGGTAGGTTGTAAAAATCCTGAATATCAGGAAAGATTCCCAACAGCTCCATCTCACAGCAAAAGCAAGAATATATATTGCCTGAGAGCAAGCAAAGAAGAATTCACTGGCCTGTATCGTTCAGCGTTAGCTCACGTTGGCCTCTGGCAAGTTTTTGCTAGTGTTACATCAGGGCTGCAAACTGAAAAGTACTTCAGACTCCACCAAATGTTTTATCTATGTTAGTTTAGCCATTTCTGTGGAGGCACCTTAATTTATATGATTTTACCTGTTACAGTAAAAACAGTGCTACAGTGTTTGTTCCGCAAGATATAATAACATATTCATAAAAGCAGGTGCAAACCCAGCTCTGTATTGCATGATAGCTTTTTGTTTTTCAGATGTAGTTCCCAAGAAATGGCCATTCCTTGTCACTGGCTCTTAATTTCACCCTGCTACTTTGCCTCAAGATGTTTTAGTATAGCCTGTTTATTTTTCATTACTAATGTCCTTCCATACGTAGACACTTAAAGACAATTGATCATCTCAGCATTATTGCTTTGGCCTACATGGCAGAAGCTTGCTTGAGGTTTCAGGATTTTGGGTTGATTTTGTTTTTCAAGCAGAGGGGCTTTTCTGCTTTTAATCCATGTCCTTTTTCATCAGGATCTAATCATGCTTCTGCATGACTGTCTAAGAACTCTTTATGAATAAACTCAATTTTATAGATTATATGAGTGGGACCAATTGAATGCAAATATGTGAGAAGAATATATTTCCAAATTTCTTACCATATTTTAAGACAGACAGAGACAAAAGTTAAATCAGGAATTTCTGCTAGACCTCTCAGCTGGTTTTGCTTCAGGGAATTGCTGCATATCAAGATTTCACTGCATCTTGTGTTGTTTTGAAAGTGTTCCCAAACTGGTCCCGTTCAACCTGTTTCTGTTTCTTCAAACCTTTTTTATTTTTCCTTGGGTTTTTTTTTCTGCATTCATTTAACCTATGTTTCTTCTTGAAGTTAATTTCTACATTGTGATTACCTTCATTAAAATTACAGGACAGGTCTCAGTCTTCAGTCTTTCCAGGAACCTGGATGTTCTTCATAGCAAGTTTGTCCTTCACATTTTCCCAAGTAGTTTTTGTCTTGTTTTGGGTTTTGGGTTTCTTTGGGATTTTTGTGGGTTTTGTTGTTTTGCTTTGGTTTTTTTGTTTTGTTTTATGTTTTTTTGTTTTTGTTTGGTTGGGGTTTTTTGTTTGTTTTTAACCAGCAGGTATTACTCAGCATTCTCTTGAGCCATTGCTTTCCCATTTGAGGTGCTGTATGAAGCTTAAAGGGATTGTTTTGATGCTATCTCTTTATAAATCACCTAACTGCATGCTTTTTTTCTTTTTAGGGGACATTTTTAGTTGCCATGCTGTTGATAATCCCAAGCCACAGTCTGAACTGGCTATGCTTAGACAATATGGTCCTGATGTTCCAGAGCCAATTCTTCAGAAACTGGTGGCTGCTTTTGGAGAACTCAGGAGCTTAGCTGACCAAGGAATTATTAACTATCCCTATTCAACTAGAGAAGTTGTGAATATTGTAAAACATTTACAGGTACAGTATGTCACATTTCATTGACAACTTTAGCCAACTACTAATAATTTTTTAATGCTTGAAGGGTTAAAAAAGACAGATGTATTTACTATTTGAGTATTTTATTTCTTTCTTACTAAAAGTTTTGCATTTGAAGGAATTACCATATTCCCATGTTCATACTGTCAGAGGATAAGGATTGCAGATGTACAAAGGCAGGTATTTTTTCTGTATGTTTGTATTTATAGATACAAAAAAAAATGTGGAGAGTCTTTTCCTAGTGTGTGAGGAAATATCCCATTCATACTGTGAATATAGGATGCAGTGTTCATACTAGCTTTCATTATAAAATTCCATATTCAGCATACAATACTTCCAGGACCATGCAATTTTTCACTTTATGGTGCTATAAATTTTTTGTATTTAATCATTTCCCAGTGGGAAAAAAGGTCCTGCTGTATAGCAGTAGTACATGGGTGAAAATTTTCTAAAGAAAATGTTAGATGGATAAAAACATAGTGAATGGTACTGAGGATGCATGATTGCTTCCTACACACATTTAAACCCTAGAGAACCTTGAAGTGCATGAGTCCATGGGATCTGATGAGATACATCCATAGGTCCTGAAGGAACTGGTGGCTGAAGTTGCTAAGCCACTAGCTATCATATTTGAGAAGTCATAAGAGTCTGGAGAAGTTCCTATAGATTGGATAAGGGGAAATGTAACCCCCATTTTTAAAAAAGGGAGCAAAGAAAATCCAGGTAAAATTGTGAAGCAGATCCTCCTGGCATCTGTACTAAGGCACATGAAAAACAATGAGGTGATAAGTGATAGCCAGCATAGCTTCACTAAGGGCTAATCATGCCTGATGAATTTGGTGGCCTTCTGTGACAGAGTTACAGCTCTGGCAAATATGGGAAAAGCAACTGATATCATCAATCTGGACTTGTCCAAGGCATTTGACACTGTATCACATGACATCCTTGTCACTAAGATGACCTTATAGCTGCCTAAAGGGAACCTACAGGAAGGCTGGACTTTTCATAAGAGTGTCTGATGACAGGACAAGGGGAAATGGTTTTAAACCGAAGGAGAATAGCTTTACACTGGATCTTAGGAAGAATTTCTTCAGTACAAGGTGATGAGACTCTGGAAGAGTCTCAGAGAACTTGTGGATGCTCCCTCCCTGGAGGTGTTCAAGGTCAGGTTAGATGAGGCTTTGAGCAAAGTTGTCTAGTTGAGAGGCAGGGAGGTTGGTGTAGATGAACTCTAAGGTCCTTTCCAACCTAAGCCATTCTATGATTCTGTGATTTCTGGGAAGACAGATCTTTTTGTTGTTGTTTTGCAGTCCCCAGGGTGCTGCAAGGTACCGAGACAAAATAAATTGGTGCTACCACAGTTTCAGTAATATAGAGGAAAAATAATGCTATCTTTATAACTTTGTACTAGGGATTAATGAAATTAAGACCTGAAAGCCACAGAATCCATCCAAATGAACATACAGGCAGAGTATTGTTAGGATCCAATACCAATTGATAGGTATTTGCTTACCAAACTGTATCAGTGGTGTCTTTAAACACAGAGTTATATTTGAAAGTGTAAAAATTACAAACTTGAGAACCAGCTGCTGTTTTGATGAAAAGGTGGTGTTTTAGGGTTTTTATTATTAGGGTTTTTGTTAAATTATTCCTGTCTTCATTGTCTGGCAGTTTCTATCTTCTATCCTAACCTCCTTCCTTCATTATCTGTCTCCTGGAAACATAGGGCCTTAATTCTTTTTTAATTTGAGTACAACCAGCATCTAATTGAAAATAGGAAGAGCTGCATTGCTAATTTTCCTCATGGCACTTACTCTCTGCTTCTGTCTCCTTCACTTAGCCAAATGAGTATGGTCACTTCAGTCTGGACATTGGACACAGATCAGTGGGGAAGTTTCCCATCTGCTAACTTGCCACTTCTTTGAAAGTCAAGTGTAAATATCTAAATAAGTCTCCAACATGTAGCTTTGATTCTTCTGTAATGTTTGTTTTCAAGATCCTAGGCTCTTTGAAAGGATACAACATTATGTTTACTGTAACTTGTTTTTCAGTCTGAATAATAAAAAGGCTGGGAGTAGCCAGATGTAAACAGTGAATATAAACATAATGGCTATTCCAAAGTAAGAAGCTTTTAGGTCTTCAGGTAGAGAAAAAAGAGGAAGGAGGGAAATGAGTCAATAAAATGGCTGGTCCATAGGAAGGAAGGAGGGAAGTTAGTCATGTTCTAAACATTTTCCCTTGCAGCAGTTACACAGCCCCACTCTCTTTGTAATATTGTGCTGATTTCTTTCACATAATTTCAGAACTTTTTTATTCTGTAAAAAAGGTTTGGATGCAGTGCTACAGGCTGGGGACAGAGTGGCTGGAGAGCAGCCAGACAGAGAAGGACCTGGGAGTCTGGATTGACAGGAAGCTGAACATGAGCCAGCAGTGTGCCCAGGTGGCCAAGAAGGCCAATGGCATCCTGGCCTGTATCAGGAACAGTGTGGCCAGCAGGTCCAAGGAGGTGATTCTGCCCCTGTACTCAGCGCTGGTGAGGCCACACCTCGAGTACTGTGTCCAGTTCTGGGCCCCTCAGGTCAGGAAGGATATTGAGGTCCTGGAGCAGGTCCAAAGGAGGGAAACCAGGCTGGTGAAGGGACTGGAGCACAGATCCTATGAGGAGAGGCTGAGGGAGCTGGGGCTGTTCAGCCTGGAGAAGAGGAGGCTCAGGGGAGACCTCAAGAGGAGGCTCAGGGGAGACCTCATCACTCTCTACAACTCCCTGAAAGGAGGTTGTAGCCAGGGGGGGGTTGGTCTCTTCTCCCAGGCACCTCTCAGCAAGAGGACACGGTCTTAAGTTGTGCCGGGGGAGGTTTAGGTTGGATATTAGAAAGAATTTCTTTACGGAGAGGGTGATCAGACATTGGAATGGGCTGCCCAGGGAAGTAGTGGTTTCTCCTTCCCTGGAGATACTTAAAAAGAGACTGGATGTGGCACTCAGTGCCATGGTCTGGTAACTGCAGCGGTAGTGGATCAAGGGTTGGACTTGATGATCTCTGAGGTCCCTTCCAACCCAGCCGATTCTGTGATTCTATGATTCTATGATGTTTTGGAAAAAAATTGCAGTTGATAACTGTTATCTGAGAGAGCACCTGAGCATTGTGGCTAGTCAGCTAAAAAATATCCTGATTACTGTGGCAGCAATATATTTAGGCTCATCTCTGCAGTCTGATTAAGTGTCATCTTCAATGTATAGGATTGTGTCTATAGCATAGTTACAAGAGCACGTTACTATAATGTTTATACAGATAGGGAACCTGTAGTAGTATAGTTGAAGTTTACACACTACATTCTACCTAGGTGCCTCTATACTAACTTTTTCTTGAGGAAAGGTGTGGGGTTTTTGGTGGAGCTTGAGATGCCAAATCAGTTTGAAGATCTGAAGCTGAAGGCACAGGGCAAGTTGTGTAATGCAGGTGCCTAACTTGGTTAATTCAACTGTTTTTCCCCACAGATTGTATAGGGAGTTTTGACTGTTTCACTTGTCAGAAGTGTTGATGCTGGTAGTGGCTTATGGATAAGCTGAGAACCTCTGCTCTTGCTCCATTGGGTTACCATATGCTGTCTGCAGCTACCCCTGCATGCTGTGACTACTTCTCTGCAGTCTAATATTCTATTTTTTTCCTGAGACCTTTTGTAGATTGTTTTGCAGAGTCAAGATTTACCCATTGTCCCTGGTAGATGTTGATCAGGCAAGCCACATTAGTCTAGATAAAATGAAAATAGCTTTTGCACTGACTTTTGAGTTTGGGAAAGTTGAGCTTTTTCTGGTAAGCCTTCTTTCTGGTTTGTGTCTGAGACTGCTTTCTAATGGTAGGCACTAGTATGACAGTTTTCAAGCAGTGAATGTCTAATGTACCTTCTAGTCCTGAAGTCTACTAATCATCAGGCTTTTAGGCCTGTTCTGTAAACTTGTGGGTTAAGGTAGTACTTTTCTTTTTAGCATAATCACAAAAGGAAACTAGGCTGACCAAATCACAGTTTGTATCCTTTTCTCACCTTGTTGTCAATCACACAGCAATAATCTTTTTACCCTTTTGGCCAACCACAGTGAATCTCAGCAGTTTTCCACGATAATTAGGTTTCACCAACAGTACTTTAATCAAAATCAGAGACTGTGGGACAGAGCAGCTTGAAGTTAGTGTCCCTGTGAATGAAAAGGCAGGGGGAGAATTCAGATGTTTTGCTTGGTACTAAGATGATGCCCACCAATGACTCAAGCAGTGGTTAATCATTTGGTATGGCTGTCTCTCAAGATGAGCCATGGATGTGATGCTTCTTGCTCTGTTGACAGGACAACTGAGGAGGCACAGAGAGAGCTGGCAGTCTTCAGTGAAAAGGGACCAGGAGAAACCAAGGGCATGGAGGAATGAGTAGGGAGAGAGCAATCTGTTAAGTGTCCTGGGGGCAGGGTGAGCCTTTGGGATGGCACAGTCATGATGGGGAATGTGTGGGCATCTGAAGGCATTAGAATATGTAGGGAAGTGAGTGGTAGCTAGAACACAAGTCTAAAACAAAAAACTGGACTCATTACAGACTGCATACCCAATAATCTGTCACTTTTTTTTTTCAAGGTAGTGGTAGAAGTACAGTAGGCTCTAATGTATAAGTTGTATTTTAATTAAGATTCTGTATTTGTACTAGGAAACTGTTAGGCTGGTAGCTTTTGAGTAGACTATAGCAATACATGTAGTCATGGGAAGTTAGATCCATAAAAATATGGATTTTTCACCAAACCAAATTCTGTCAGAATTCTGTATCAAATTAAAAAAAATTAAATATGTATATAAACTGTAAAAAGCAAAACCTATGTTACTATTTTGAGGCAGAGCCAAGATTCTAAGCTGTGAAAATACTCCAAGGTACACACAAGGGTTTTTACTTATAAGGGCAAGAATCAGTGAATGAGAACCAGACAGACTGAGAGATCAATATTTTCTCCAGTCATTTGGTTTTAAAAATCAATAGAAACCAAATTATTGGGCTTTTTAAATGTTCAACTCAAACATTTGACCCTGCGTTTTTTTTCTTTTTTCTGCGTTTCTTCAATATATAGTTGTCCAGACAGTTATTAAGAAATGGCTCTATTTGTTCTGAAGAAACAAGAGAGTTGTGATTTATTTGTTTTTTTTAGTAACTGAAGCAGAGAGAGAGCCTTTTGACAAGTGGCTTCTGTTCAGAACAGGTTTTATTGATATCAGGGATCGGTTGTACCTCAGGAAATAAGTTTTTATGGTGTCCTACTGATACAGGAAGCATGTAACTATTGAGACAATTCATTGAGGAGAAGGGTATTGGTGTCAGAAGTTAGGCAGTGATTCAGAAAACCAAGGACATACTTGAAGACTGCTAGTGAAAACCAGATAATATTTAAAGCAGTTGACCAAGGTTTCTGCAGAGCAGGTAAAAGAGTAGGTCGTGAGTGTACAAAATAAGTTGGCACCAGTTTGTTGGTTGTGCTTTGCAGTAAGAAAGGAAGAAAACAGAAAATGCAGTATTCATTGTCGTAAGTGTTCTAAAATTATTAATTAAATTACTTAAAGAAAGGGGTTGGTTATGTAGAGCATGCACAATTCTGGATATATTTTGTTCTTGTTATAAAAAAACAAATGAATTGAACACAGACTGAGATAGAGTCCTGCACATTAAGTAGCTTGACATGTTTTTAAACTTGACTGTGATGTGTGTTTTTATAATGTTTAACATTTTTGTCAATGAGGGTGGTGAGACATTTTAAGAGGTTGCCCAGGGATGTTGTAGATGACTCCTGCCTGGAAGTGTTCAAGGCCAGGTTGGATGGGGCCTTGAATAACCTGATCTAGAGGAAGGTGTCCCTGCCCATGCAGGGGGGTTGGAACCAGGTGATCTTTAAGGTCCCTTCCAACCCAACCCATTCTCTGATTCTGTGGCTTCTTGGTTGAGGCATTTAAATCTTACCAGCTTTAAGGTCTTGATTGGAAATGAGAGACAGGAAAATGTGTTTTCTTCTTGCAGAACAGTAATAATTAAAAGGTGTGGGAATATGTAAGCAGCAGTTCTGAGACTTGGAGAGCTTATTGGCCTTAAATTATGATTCCAGTTCAGTAGCAAAATCTTCTTTGTTGGAAATACTAATGAAAGTTTGATTTTCTTTTTTTAATGTACACAGCTCATTTCAAGTAACATTCTTCACAAAGAAAACAAATGTTTGTAGATCTTAGGAGAATTTCTGTTTTTACTAAAATCATTCGTGATGCTAAGTCATTTGTAGTAAGTATTTTGAGAATTCTTAAATGAATTGTGTAATTGAAATATATGAATATATGTATTTGTGTGAGATCTTCACAGTTAGCAGGAAGCATTCCAAGTTGAAAAATAATATGGGCTATATTTAATTTTACGTGAACAATGTTGAGTATTTCATTGTCTCTTGCTTTTTTGTTTAATTCATTTAGCCTCAGTAACTTCATTCTGACTTGAATGTACCTTCTTTGTTCTGGAAACTGAAAAAAACAACATCTTGAGCACTTAGATAAGTTGATAAAAATTGCTGTTGTAACTTTTCATTGTAGAAATATTTAAGAATATGTTGTAACTTAACAGATATCCAGTAAAATAAATCTGTGGGTCTTCATTTCTTCACAGAAATTTCCAAATGAAGGACTGGCAAATGTTGTTCGGAATGTATTTGACTTTGATTCCTACAACAAAGAAATGCGAGAAATTTTAGTCAGCACTTTGCACAAATATGGGATACCTATTGGAGCCAAACCGACCAATGTACAACTGGCCAAGGAGTAAGAATAACATAAAATATATATTAAGAAGACTTGATCATGTTTTTTAGAATGTGTTGTCTTGCTGCTAACTGATTTAAAACCCATCTGGAATACTTGAAGTCAATCAATGCTTCAAATGCATATTCCTCTAAGTTACAATAATAATATATTATTTTATGACAGAGTACTTACTTAATACTAGTGTTTAATCATTAATGTCCATGTACACACTGATAGATTGTATGAAAAACAGATATATATTAATAAAGGGAAATACTTGTTTCTTCTCCTGTGTTTTTAATTGAATTACAATACATTTCTGTCCTGTAGTTTATCACCTAAGTCAGAAGCAAAAAAAAAGTTGTCTTCAGTGGTAATGGGATTTTGTATTTGATATTCACAAAGGGTTCTCCAAAAATACTGCTCCAGAACAGGACAGTGCATGTAAACTCTAGGAAACAGTTTTGTGTGTGTATGTATATCACTGTTATTTTTAAATTATGTTACCAGTTGACATGTTACACCATATACTTTTTTCGGAGGTTAGATTCAAAATAGCTTTTTTTTTTTTTTTTTTAAGATTAGACTAAATGATGAGACAGAGTTAACTTATTCTTCTAAAATTTACAGATAACAGGCTTAAGTATATTATATTGTAAAGCAACTAGAAATCTTACTCTGACCAGAACTCTACTGCATAATTTGTTGATGAAGAAACAAATATTTCCCTTTCATGCAGAAAGATTTATGAATATATGGAAAATTCAGTTTGCCATGGGACATAATACATATTTTATATTTGCCAAGGAGGGACTGATTCTTATGACACGATACTTATGACATTGATACTTATGACATTGATACTAGATATCCATGGGTAGGTTTCTTCTGCTGGAGCACCACTGCTACCATATCAAACATCCTACATATGGCTATTAGAAGAAAATTGGCAGTGCAAGGACTGTGGTGTACCCTTTAATTTTAATGACAGGAGAATTACATGCCTAGGGAACCAGTACTTGAGCAACTATGGCATCTGTCCAATTGACAGTACACACTTGAAACTCTTGCCATAGTTTCTTTGCTAAAAAAAATCTTGGTAAATTCTATTCTAAAGAATTATGACATTTGCCATTATTTTGGAAAAAATAGTACTCTATTCAATTTTTAGAAGTATTAAATGTGGGTTTACATTGGTGGATTGGAGAGGACTCTTCAGTAATGAGATCAGAGGTTTAGGAAACCTCTGCTGTAGTGGGAGACTGTTCAGTCTAGAAGTGAGAAGATAGAAGAAACATAATTTTGAACACACCACTGAGTTTTTATAGGTCAGGTTACACCAAGGATGACAGACTTCGAAGACCCTCACAAGATGCTCATAAAAAACTTCACTTTATTGGCAGCTTTGAGCACATACTTTGTACACTGAAAGCAGAGGAGGAGGAGAACCTACAGGAGCAGTTCACACGCAGTTGATAAAGCCAACTTTTTACTTTTTCTTATATCTCACCATGCAATATTGGGGCTAGGCTGACCACCTCTCTGTGATGATGCAGCAACGTTGCTCTCCGTATCTCACTTGCCTCCACCACAGCTGGCATTACAGGTTATCCTATTGCTCCATTCCAAGACAGCCTTGCTGGTGGTCGTTCCTATGGAGCTTGTAAGCCTCAAATGGATCACCTTGAATTACAGACATATCTTTCAGGAATGGTTTACTCTCAGTTGATTCTATCTTGGGTTAAAAGAATATCTAAATAATCTCTCCAAATCTTTTCTAGCTCATATTGCAAGCTCCTGTGATTGAGTTAATTAGATAAGTCCAGACTACTGCAGAATAGGTACTTCACAAAGCTGCCACAAGTTTAGAACTAGAGTACTGACCTCCTCTAGAGTGTTTTCCGAGAATCTGGGGGTAAAACCTTCTTACCTGATTTTTGTCGTGATTCATGCCTGAAAACCATCAGAGTTCTGCTCCCAGAGCAGGTTATAAAGCTTGGTTCTAAATATCCTTGCCATTAGAAAGTTGTCTTTAAATTAAACACATCCAGCTCTCCCAATCTTTTCCCCTTTTCAAGGTCTCTGGTTGCATTTTTCGTACGTGCTGCCCTTCTTCACTACATTCCTGTCTGTCTTTAAGCATTGTGTGTGAAACTGGCCAGGCTTGTTTCTACTAGAGCTGAGTAGAGCAGTACCAAAGCATGGAACAGAGATGTATTTCGATGCAGCAGTCCCTTTTAAAAGCCCCAATATGTTTCCATGTCTTACACTGTTTAACTCATGTCTAGTTTTTTAAACATGAACCCCCAGATTGTTTCTGAAGAACCCTGTATGATGCTTACCCCATCTTTGCTTTATGCTTACACTTTTCATACTGTACTGTATTTTTTCGGATTAGTTCAGCAACTACTTTCAATTTTAAGCTTGTTTTCCTCCCTGATTACAGTCTGTCACAAGCTGGCAATCTGAAGGTTTAGTAGTTGTGATTTCTTGTGTCCTAATGACAACAGTGTCCCTCCCCAGGTGTTAACTTCTGTGGTCTGTTCTTAATTTGCAAAACTTCTGAGACTTACTACTTAGCATAATAAATTGCTCAATGGTTATTTTGACTAACATGAAAATTAGGGTACTAGTCCAAACCTACTCTGCCTGAGGATGTTAGTTATATCTGCAGCAAGATCATTGCTACTAATAAGAATACAAGTCCTGTAAAAGAAATAAGTACAGAATCATTTCCAGGAACTGAAGTGAGGGAGAATGTAAAATAAGTCACATTTAAAAGCTGCTCTTTACTAAGGCAACAAACAGAAAAGGAAGATTCTATTGGTTGACTGAGAGGGAATTAGTGACATACACTTTCTTCATGATGTGTCCCAGTGGCATATTGCTGGCAGTTGGGTATTTATCTATGATCACTTGTGATCTATAGTATCCAAGGCATTTTCTGTTGGCAAAAGGTGTCTTTGGCTATCTGACTGCCTTGGCAGATATTCAGGCACAGAATGGGGGTGGAGGCTGGTTGTGTGGAGAGGGAAAATAATTGTAACAGTAGAAATGAGCATCGTCAGACAAGGCAGAAGGGACCACTCACAGACTTTTAACAAACAGTCAAAGAGAACTTCCTTAAAATAGACTCAGGAGTATTTCTAGAACCTGAGAGAAGCCAAGATCTGTAGCTGTACAATAATGTGCAACAGTGTGTAGCAAAGAATGCAGTTTTGGTAGATCTTTTTAGGAGCAACTGACCCCAGATAAAAGCAACCAAAAGTGATGTATTAATTTAGCTTGAAAGTACTAATGCCAGTTAACAAAGTGAAACTGTTTTCAGTAGTTGCAAGTCACTTCAGAGGAAAGAAATAAAAATTGTGTTGTCTCTATTTTGCTGTCAAGCTCCTTTGTCATACACCTGCATTTTCTTTTCCTGTATGAATTAGCTTTGCTGTGGCCCATGTATTTTTTCCCGAAATAAATGATACAGAAATGAAGAAATTAGACCAAGTCAAGCAACTGAGGCTTTCCAAGATGTCCCTATCCTATCCCTCTACTGTCAAGAGAGCGGTGCTCTCACACCTGTTGTATTTGTTTGCCTTTGTTCATGTCAGTGGCAAAATATATGAAAATGATTTGTTGAACTTTTATTGCATTGTTTATTTCATTGTCACAGTGTTTACTGCTCTTATTCTGCTGTTTTTTCAGATACATGTGCCACTGACAGGAATTCTTAAAGTGGTGCTATCACACCTTTCGTGATTTCAATAAAGCAAAGCAAGAAACAGTTTGGCTACATTTTATTGCATATCTCAAACAATTCAGACCAGAAAGGTTTTTCTTTAGGGATAATGTTATATAAATTGCTTCTTGGTTATGACTCTATTATTACTCCAGAAGACTGAAACTTTTTTGACTTAGAAGTTAAAAAACTTAAGGATTAGTGACAAAGCATTTTCTACAAGAGAATCTTCATATATGTCTCGTTGCAAAAATGCTGTTGGCTTAACTATTTAATCCATATCAGTTGCTGGTTAATGAATGTAAAAATTTGTTTGTTCCTACATTGTTTGACAGACTGCCATTACCAGATCATAAATTTATGGGCTACTGGAAAGTCAGTCAGACAGGGAATGCACAACAGAAACTGCTATGTCCTACAGAAACTCAAAGAATAGATGTAAAGGTTTGTCTTTTTTTTTCTTCTTTTTTTTTTTTTTTTTTTTTTTATCCCCCAATTCATGTGTTACTGGCTTTATGTCTTGGGATGCAAAGAATCTAAAACCTGATTAATTTATTCATGAAAAAGAGCATATACAAACCGTGGTTCTTGTCACCTGTCTTTGGGGTTTTTATGCTGACTAGAAAAATTAATCTTGTTGTATAGCTGGCCATCAATGTCAGATACTCTTTAAAAACACCAGGTTTGGTCAGAAATTCTTGAAAAGAGGTTTTCGTAAAGATAATGAAAATACCATATTTGAAGGAACTTTGTAGTTGTTTTGGATGCTTGGAGGCAGCCAGTTTCAGACCCTAGACCTCAATTTTTGGATAAGATCAAAAACTGAAAAGAAAGCTGTTTTCTGCCCCTCCTTTTTGCACAGAGCTGCATTCTTACAGACCTTTGGTATTGTCAAGTTTGAATCTTCCTTTCATACAAGTTTTCCAAGTCCTTTGCAGCTCTGAGTTCTTGGTTTAACTTCAGTGATTATTACTCCAGAGAATAACTAAAAGTCTGAATTGCTAATTTGATGTAGGGTGACATTTATGCTGTAACAAACTGCCGTTGAACTTCTTTGAACAAAAGCATTCTGACTTTTTTCTTTTGATGGACTATGCTTTATTAGTACATGATACCTCCTTCATGTCAGTAAGCAGTAGCAGTTTCAAACCAATAAAAGACTAAACAGGAACATCCTGATGGTTTCTGTACTGTAAAGAAAAAAGCAGTATGGCCATTAAGAATGCTTACAGAAAAGAATTTCTTCTGTCCTTTTATTTATTTAGTAATTGGCCCGTTTCAATTGTTGATAGCCTTAGCAGTCTTGAAGAAGAATTCTGGATTTCCATAAAGCATGGTGAGTGAACTATTTTAGCAAGCTCTCATTTTTATCATTCATTTTAGGGCCCTGTGTACTTAAATATCCAAGGGTTTCCACTGGAACGACATGAAGCCAGATCCCTCAATTTTACAGAAGAACTGGCTTTTTGGACACTTCCTTTGAATGAAATTAACTTAGTTTGCGATGTCACAGTAACAAAAGGTATGGTAAGAAAAGCTCATAAACTTTTGTAATGATCTTGAATAACCTAAATAAATGAAATATCTGAGAGATGAGGAAGAACTAGGCTGCTGACTGCATAAATGGTCACCGATAGCCAGTGGCAGAATATAAAAGGGCAATGTGAAGGATTCTAAGCCTAACAGCACCACCTCAGTGCATTTATAAGAGTGTATATTTCTTGCTATATTTGTAGTGGGGTATAGGAATAAGAATTAGAATATGGGAATATAGGATGTGGAGTGCAGAAGTAATATTTCATCTGTTTGCACTTCAACTTGTAGCATTAGATGAAATAATAAAATAAGTAGCCATTGAAATGCAAGCATAATTTCACTGGGACATTGTGGCCTTTCTAAGGATACAAGACTAAGAGAAGGATATGTAATTCAAGTAGAACACAGATGCAAAATTGCAAGTCTGTCTAGTTTTTATGTTTCACAAGAGGGCTGTGAATTCAGTTTTCATACAAACCTTGTAACTTGCAGAATGCTGTGGGTTTTTTCCTGAGCTTACACCAATTAGTTTTTTCTTCCTATTGGATCAAACCTGCCTTAGTAACCTACACTACTTGTGTCCCAAAGTGAATTGCATCATTGGGAATATTCATAAGTGCTTCTAGGGTTCATCATTACACATCTCTAAACTTAATTATGCATTATAAACAGATCATGAGTACTTAAGTGCTGCCTTTTCAGCTTCTAGCCTTATTTTCAAATACATTAACAAACTTCTTTGGTGGTGAAACAGAAATTACATGGCTTTGGATTGATTTTAAGAATTGTCTGAAATCAGTAAGGAAAATGCTTAACCTGAAAAGTTCCATACTAAATGTCCACTCGTCCCATGTTTAATTATTAAATACATTATTTGAAAGGGAGGATGAAATAGAGAAAGGGGGGAAATGAATTTTATAAACAGAAACATCTGGACAACTTTTGTGTATGCAAGCAGCTGGCAGGCACTGCAGTCATACCTACAAAAGTGCACCTTGGACTCCTTGTTCAAAGAGTTAATAGTGTTGTGGCAAGGTTCTGCCTCTTATCATTTAGGTGGTATCAAGAGATCATTTCTCTCTTTATCCTCCTGTGTAAACAGTGGTAATTTTGCTGTATCATTTTTAGGCATTTGTCTTTCCAGAAGAATAATACAGAGTATCAGTAGCCTTTCATTGTATTTATTTTCTTATTTCAGAGGAAGAAGCTGAAAATGTTCTTTACGTTACTACGTGCAATCCCGTTTCCTTGTACTTCATGAATGTTTCTAGCAAAAGTGGATACTTTGTGGATCTGTATGACCTCTTCCCAAGAACAGTTGGAAATGTCTGGCAACCTTTTGTGACTGTGGCACCACTGGGAAACCCACTCAGAGGTCAAGTGGTTCTACATGAAGAGGAGGTGAGAAAAAAAATCAAAATACAGCTAAATACTTGGTGATGAGCAAAGTAGTAATGTAAGGGTAGGGTGGCTGAGGAGTCTGCCTCGACACAATGAAATAGACTGGACAAGCCTACACCCTTCTGAATGATCTCTTTTTCACTATACTTGAACCTAAAGCCTTCAGCTTTAGTTTTTATGTGGAGATTCTCCTCTTGCACTTTTTAGTTAGACAGTGTCCTTTCTCCTTGAAGCTGGGTTCTACCTGCTTATTGTATTTCTTTTACTGGTAGAGGGGGATTTGCCTTCATAGGAGAAAAAGAGAGAATGAGGTGAGTTCAGGAGTCTTAGTCAAGCACCATATGTTTTTGAAGTACAAAGCAAGATGTTCTATCCTGTGAACTTGAGTTCTGCTCTGATCTTGTCCCCTTTTTAGTTTCCAAATAGTACATGCTAGAGACAGTTTCTGAGTCACAGTCTGGTACTCGCTTCATGCCACTATTTTTAATTTGTTTTGTGAATCCTGATATTTCTCGTTCTGTAACATCTGACATATGGAAACTAGAAGAAGACTATAGAAGCCTTGACATCTACTGTTTCAGCAGAGCAAATTTAGAACCACTGATGACTTCAGTGTTGGTTTGACTTGAATCCTTTTTTAAAAGTCGAGTGTTGCGTACTTTTGACGTACTTTCCCCTTTCCAGTACTAGTAGTGAACTGTTTGGAACATTTCCAGTTCAAAACTTCTTTGCTGAAGAGTGGAATGAGAAAACAGTTGTTACAGTGATGCTGCTGTTCATTTTTGTTCTATTAATAATAGTTCAATATGTTACCTACAGGTCACAGTAGTTTGAGGGGGTCTTTTAATCTGGTCATTATTGTTGATAATTTTTTCCTTCTTTTGCTCTGAATTTGTTCTGCCTATTTTTCAGTAGATGAGAGACTCCAATCTCGAGCCTTCCCTACACTGAGTTGTAGTATTAAGTAGTTTTCAGTCAGTCTATAACTAGTATCTCTGGGACACTGTTGTTCCAGGAACATTTGTCAGATGTTGATGCCACTTTCTGGTGTCAAACACTATAGTTAAGCTTGATGCCTTATAAGAAACACAGTTCTTCTGCCTGTAATAGAACTGCCTATGCCTTCTTTAGCTTTGCCTTGGACACTTTCCAATGCCAACTGGAAAAAATACAATTTTGAAGTTACCTGCTTGTGGTGATTGCCTGTGCAGCTGTGTTGGAACAGCTATATAACTACCATTCGGGCTATTTTGGGGTGTATATAAGACATTTGGTTGGTTCTAAACAATCCTTGGCCTTTCTGGGCAAAGTGAACCCAGGAAACTGTAGAACAGATGGCAATCTATCTCGTGTCTAAGAACATTGAGAATTCGTATGCTTTTTAATGTATAGCCCAGCAATATTTTCTTTCTATGTTTCTTCAATTCCTACAGTGAAAATAATTGTTCTGCTGGTTTTGTTTTTTACCAAAACACAGGAGCATTTGGTGTCAGCAATGAAGTTTTTATCTCAGGTTCATCCATGAAGGTTTGGGTAGCTAATTCTGTGGTTTTGCCTGTCATCATGGAGTATATTTTTCAGAGACAGTATGAATAAAACTCTGAAATAAAGCATATTCTGTGGACAGACTGTGGTAGCTCAGTGCACCTTTCCATAGGACTTCAGCTGAGTTGTAACCTCATGGTTTTTTCTGGCAAAGCTTAAATGTTGCCACTTTCAGTCTTACCTTTCTTAGCAAGTGATTCAGGTGAGCTAATCCTGTTTTAAAATAAAACTGGATTGCTGCAATTACAATATTCTGAATGCTTTGCGTTGTCTTAGGACTTCTTACATAGTGTTAACATTAAGATGCACCTTACTCATTGAATGTAAAAATATACTTCATTAAATTGCAAATTTGCTTGCAAAAAGTCACAGTATACTTAGGACACCATTCAAAAGTAATTTTAGACTTCTTGAGGATCTTAGGAAAGCGTCTTGTGCTGAAAAATATATGAAAGAGGATTCTCTTTTGTAATTCATGTTTGTATCCATGGACTACATTACTGATTTATTCAGGATTAGTTTTTTAATGAGGCATCAAGGCACAGATTAGACAAATACTGCTGTTCTAGTCTTCACAGACACTGCTGTCCTTTCTTATGTTAGGGTTTATGTGTTAGGATCTCAGCATTTCTAGTTCCCTCTGAATCAGAAGAGGGATCCTCAAGTAATTGTTTCACATTGAGCTTAAGTTTTTGATCCCAGCTCTTTCTGGAAAAAGCACGTGCTTTCTTTGTGCTCCTGTGAGTTGAGGTGGATATTGCTGTCTATGAAATTAACTCCATTGTTATTAATATTAGCAGGTAAGCATGTAGTCTAAGCTGATAAATAAGTACCTTTTGAATCTGTTGGGAGGATAAAGCTGATCTGCAGGAGCACTTCACCTCAGCTAAGGTATATCATGGTGAATTGTGCTCTGGAGGTGCCTCTCTTTCCACTGGCTAGAGAAGGAGCCTTGACATATAGTCAGGATGCCTTCCTTCAGGTGCACTGAGGTCACTCTCAGCTGTAAGTTTAGAATTTGCAGCATTCCCATGTTAAGACAAGTAGATTTAGTCGCAGATATCTATTTTGGGCAAGGCTTCAAGGGTTAGTGACTTGTGCTTAAGGGTCCATCATACAGATCTTCAGAAAAACAAATGGTGTAAATCATGTAAGTAATGCTTTATAGGTTCATCTAAGTGTTCCTGCAAAAAGACCAAGAAATATTGACAATATTTGTAGAAATAAGTTGCATTTATTAATTTTTTGTCTACTTGACAGCTGCTGTTTCATAAATAATGTAATCAGTAATTAGACAATAACAAAAAAAAATTCCCAATTATTTGTTTTAGCAAAGGTGTTTGGAGATGAATGATTCTGACTAAGCTACAAAAAAGAACAATTTTATATGGTTGATAAACTTATTGGAAAGAATGAGATGATTATATTGTGGCTTTTCAAATAAGTTTGTGTGATTTATTTCCCAGATGACATCCATCTGGATCCCATGGAGCCCTCTGGTGAAATAAAATGAAAAATTACCATTCCTTCCACTCCTTTTAAATAAAATTTTACTAAAATTAAACTCCTCAGAGGCTTAACTTAGTAGCACAAATCAGAGATTTGTCTGCTTTTAAGCCACCTTTACCTCTTCTTGGAAGAAAAAGGAGATGATTCTATTCCTCATGTTGGCCATTGGTCTCAGTGAGCACAGCCTGTTTTGACTCTTTTTGTTCAGTCTAAGCTGATAGACCTTAAAAAGACCCTTTAAAAATCTCAGGTATTTCCTCCTAAGTTGGGAATTGCATTCATCCTTTCAAAGCAGCAATGCCTGTGCCCTGTCCTCCCCACAACAGCTCCAGGGCATACCCCTATTTCTTACGAATCTGCATGCTCACCTATTTAATTTTTCTTTTTCTTTCTTCACTTACTGCTTTTGTTGCTCAGAAGGAGAGCAAATACAGACTGAAAAGAGTGTTGATAACTGTATGCATAATTTTATAGAGGGTTATAGGAAGAAAATGCACAGTTTGTTTTTTTTCCTTACAAATGCATTGCTTATGAAAGCCTACAGCTCAACAGAGTAACCTACAGCCTGCCTCAGGGACCACAACAAGCTTTGCCCAGGCAGTGTCCTGCCAGCATCCTTTAGCTCTGCTTTTATCTTTCTCAGTCAGGAAGTGGGGTAGGGAGGGAGGGAAGTGCTTTTTTCCTTGTCCCATGTGCTGCTGGAGCTCTTTGTCAAAGCTCTCAGCAAGGGAGTGAGGCAGTCTGTGGCACAGAAGGTGACACAGAGATCCATCTCTCCCAATTCGTGTAGAAGTTGGCAAAGATGCTTTAGAAGTCTTTTTCAACCTTTTGTGATCTCTCCTGAAACGCAAGTGGGGACCTGGGTATGGTAGTAGTAGTAATGTCTGAAACCTCTATGTAGTCACCATAATATTCTGATACGTGTTTTCAGGATGAAAGATGCATTTTCTTCAAAAACTAGTTGATGGTATAAATTTATCTTCTTTCTATATATATATACACATATATATATAAAATAAGCACAAAGCTTATATCAACTTACTGTTCTCAGTTCCATGAGATCTCCAGTGAAATCAAGCCACCTTGAAAGACACCACTTGCATTAAGTAGAACACCAATAACCTACTTGCATACATTTCCCTGTCTCTGAAGGTATGGAGTCTTGAGCCCCAAACCATAAATTCTTCTTGCACAGAATTCTTTCACTTGAACCTAATGTCCAGTATGGCATGTCTGGAGCTGTGCCTGTTATTTACAGCATTAGGATTGTCGTGTGTGTATCCCTCAAGAAGTCTTTGAGTTACAGTAATAAAAAAGTGGGACAGTAGGCAAGGAGAGATGCCAGAGGGGGTTACCCTGCCAAGCTAAGAATCAGCCTCATCTGAAGCTGACAGCTAAGAACAGTCTGTGTTTTTGAGCTTGCTGGCTCAGGACATGAGCATCAGGGGCAGAAGAGAACAAAACTGAGAGTGAGTATGGGAAGAAGAATACAAGAAGGTTAAACTGAATTGGTTTACTTTCTGACTCTGAAACTGGAGTGTAGTCCTTCACCAAGATCTCCTCTTTGTCTGTGAGACCATAAGGAACAATTTCCTATACCAGCAAAGTGAAATCATAGCTCTGTTTGGTTTAAGGACTTTCAGGAGGAAAATGCTGGCAAAAATAAAAACAGCAGTAAGGAAAGGGAAACTTTGCAGTAACTAAAAATAAAGGCACACCACTTCACAAGATTGGTTCTTGCATCTGTCCAGAGTTTGAAATTCCAGACATCAGGGTTGGGAGGTCACCCAAAGGTTACTTTTCTCCCAGTCAAGAACAAACACAGCGGAATTGCACACCAGCATCTTTTCCCAACCCACTTGAAGAGTTGCCAGAGCTGCTCTTGGATGTGTTTACAAGTGACGCAAAAATCTATTCTTAAACACAGACAGAATATACATCAGTCACTTAGCACAGAAGGAAAACATTAACATCAAAAGGGGTGGAGTAGAGAAGCTTTTTATATTACCAACTGCTCTCATAAATTTAACACTAAGTGGAACAATGTAATTGATTTGTATGTGTTCTTTATCTCACATGGAAGATTCACGTATTGCTCTGGTACGGCAGCGCTGTTGCAGAATTCTATAAATAAAACGAAAACCAAAGCCCAAAGCAAATGTGCTTTTTTTTTTTTTTCCCCTCAACCACATTTCTATAATTTTGGTTTGTAATAACATATGTAAACTTTTTTTTAGAAGTATTGAACCCTAGCTAAAATTCCCAAATGCTCCGAATAACGTGGTAATATTTTAAATGCTTCACCATATTTAGTTTCAAATGGCTGTCATTACTAAGAAAAGTTAATTCTTCCAAATAATCCTAAGTGAAAGTATGAAGAATAAAACCACTGTGACTCAGATTGTTTGTATTTGGTTTATTTAGGGTAATTTGTGGGAATTTATGCCTTACTCCCTTAACATCTAATGTGCTGTATTGCAGATGTTGTACGTAGACAGTTTACTTTTAATAAGTCCTCGCAGAACCAAATGTTCTTGCAGAACCTGACATTTCCTTGAGTGGCAAACAAAAAAATTCAACCCAAGGCTTAATTAACTTGTTCTTTTGTACCTTTTGAATTTCATTTGATGCAGTTAAGATTGGCCCTGAATGATTTGTCTCTTGAATTCTTAGTTAAACACATTAGGAGCAGCTATTGTGCTTTGTAAAAAGAAACGTTTAAAATGCTCCCATCATTTGACATATAGACCCTGGGTCATTGGGCAACAAACTGAGAAGCCTGAAGAAGTTCAAAATTTAGCATACCATATTTTAAAATGTGATTATGTGGAGTACACTTGCACCACTTTGGTTAGTATGCTGTCTGCTTCTAATGTCCATACTCTTGAGCCATCCTGTTGTCCTACAACAGTTGTCCTACCTCTGACTCCGTAAGCTCTCTGAATTTGCAGGTCACAGAAGGATTGAGGCACACTGGGATATTTGATGGGCTCCATGGTATCAGAAATATGAATTTGGAGAGAAAGGACAAAGCCATTTCTTCTCTCACCAGTTTTTGGCCTTCACTGTAACTTAAGAAATGGATACATTAGAGATGTGCTAAGAAAGCATAACAAGTGAAATGAAATACCTTAGTAACTTGACAAAACAGAACTGGTATGTCTCTTACCTGTAGATGACTACAGGTTGGTCTTGTAAGCCATACTAGTCTAGTTCCTAGAGCTTATGCAGAAGTGAATGTGAGATGCATAGATAAAACATTATGGAAAAAATGAAATAACAGTCTGGCCCTTTTTGCATGTGCTTAAACCTCGACAATAAATTTCTCCATGAGCTTTGAAACGAACCAAAAAGATTCAGCTTCCATTTTCCAGCAAGATCTAGATCATCTTTCCAGGATGTCCTATGTTGCTAGAATTGCAAAAGTGCTTCATATATATTTGTGGTAGTCTCTTCAATGGGCTTGTGATGTACACAGATCTGCTTTTCATTCACAGAGCAATGTTGTGTTGTTGCTGGATACAAACAACGGTGCCCTTCGTCACTTGGTGCTCTTACCAGATGCTCAAGATTCTCCTAAGAGAACATCTTGGTGGAACAGCAAAGAAGAGATGGTGAGAAATATCACCTGCCTGTATTATACTAAGGGCTTTTTAAAACTCAGTGCTCAATATTGAAAAAAATGCCCTGCAATCATTTATCTTTCTCTTTTCACAGCCCAAGCACCTAATTGTTTACTCTTTCATATATTTAAATGCCTTACAAATAAAGCAGCATTGTTATGGAACAATGATATGAAAAATATAAAGCAGTTGTTTGAGGATTTGTGTCTTTAAAAAAAAATTTCTTTGGAGCTAAAACTGGGAATAATTTAACATTTTGTTACAATGGATTATGCCTAAAATACTGAACTCACTTATGATGCAATTATAGAACTTGGCATAAGGCAGGGTAGATAGCATTTTGAGAGGTAATTAATGCTGTAGGTTATTCTAAATAAAGGGGAAACATAGTTCATTTATAGAGGAGTCAGAGAAACTCCCTGGAATGAATCTAACAAACACTAATTGCCACATGACATATTTTTATACAGAGCGACTACAAAATGTGCCGAGAGTTTTCACACAAAAACTGGCTGGTGTTCTACAAAGAAGCAGGGTGAGAGTAAATTATATCCTCAAATTATATTGATTTATAACAGACCTTCTCATGTACTTCTCTATCTGATTACATTTTCTTGGCTTCCAATTTTACAGAAACCGCCTTATTGTACTGGATGTATTAGAAGGTCAAACTCACACCATCTCCCTTCCAATCAATCTGAAATCTGTTTTTCTGGCAGCTGAAGACCGGTGGCTCTTGGTGGAAAATGAAACAAATAAGTTAGTTAAGCCTTGTTTTCTTGATGTCATTATTCATTGTTTGTGTCTTTTTAATGTTCAGGAGTTTCACTTCTGGTCTCAGAGTTGTGAAACTGGCCAGACTAAAGCAGTTGGTCTTTAAGACTTAAATTTGCTCTGTTGAGACTCCAGATAGACTGTTAGAGTAGGATATGCCTGCCTAAATTCATGCCTCTGAAAATCCAGACTACCTTTGACTGTATTAATGTTTTTACTGTTTTTACCAAGGTGGTATTAATTGTTAGAAGTTAGAATGTTGCTGGGCTTAGCTTTGAAAATACATTGTCCATAGTGCCTGGTTGCTTTACTTTCATGGTCATATGAAAGAAATGTTACTCTGTTGTCTGATTTTTATAAGGGCACAGTAAATAAAAGTGTGTAAATAATTGCCAGAAGACAGATTTGCCTCTTGCTGGCTGTTTCCTATCTCAGAGATGTTTGGTAAATCATACTTAGTTTTTGCAAAAGGTGTTGATAACCTTGTTTATATAAATGTAGAATGTTTTTGCTATTTCAGAAGATGAAAGTCCTTGTTCAGAGTTACAAGCTTAATTAAGGATTATTATAAATGTTTATCCTTTACAGGAAGTATCTTTTAACTAAGCGTGCCCATATGGAAGCTGAAGACAGGGAGGTTTGCCAGCTGTATGCATTGAGTGAAGAGCCAGCTGACATGGGATTTGGCTTAAAGACAGGTATTGAATGCAAGTTTGGCTTGTTCTTTTTTTCCTTTTTTCCTTTTTTTCCTTTTTTTTTTTTTTTTTTTTTTTTTTTTTTTTTTTTTTTTTTTTTTTTTTTTTTAATCATATCCATGTTTACAGCTGCACAAACAAGTCTGTTTTACTTTAAAGCTCTGGATAACCTTCTCTCTGATTTTCTCTTTGTCTTCCCCTTACCGTGTTTGGTTAATAATAACAACCTTTCACAGGCACAGCAAAATCCATGCTCAAACTTCAGGTTGTTTGAATACAGCATCTTTGTTTCATTGTAGTGTTTAAAATCCTCAGTCATGAATTTCCAGGAAACATCCAGGCATACAGAATGGAAAAGGAAAAAAAAAGAACAACCAGGCAGGAATTAAAACATAGGTAAAGAATGGACAAAATATGTTGATGAGTCCAGTCTGTGTGCTGTTGTAGGTCCATTACACACACTTAGGTGAGAGATGTTAGAGGACATTTCCCTACACTTGCAAAAATGCAGAAGACCCACTGTTAAAACAGAAGTCAGTTTCTGAAGTTCTGCAGATACTGTGCAGAAGTCCATTGAGACCATCACTCCATGTGTTATAATATTTGTTCAGTAAACTTCCCAGATGATGCCAGGCACTGAGACATGTCTTAGCTACAGAAGAAGGCAGAAATCTCCAGTGGTCATTGTTCTGCCTGGTAAGATCTGCCTGTCTTTAGACCTGACAGTCCTTTCAATCCTGGGCATTTGATCACAGTGCTCAGAATCTTAAGTCTACATGGTTTAATAATACTGGAAGTACATGTGCATCTAGCACACCTAGCTCTTTATAGGCTCTGACCTATCTCCAGTGTATCCCAGAGAGACAGAGGAAAAAGAAAAAAGAGAAACCATTGTATATTTGTTAAAGAGGGAAGAACTTTCATCCTGGTCCTTGTGGCTAGTGTAAATACATAGAGTTAGATTAACACAATGTAAACAGGTTACAAGCAAATATTATTGACAAGTAACAATTTACACAAACAGCAACAAATCAGATACCAAAGACTCTAACCACAGTTAAATATCTAGTGTCCTTTTTATCTCTTGTGCAGTTTACTCTATCAACTTATCAAGCTCCATTAGAGCACAGTAGTTTCCTTCCCCTTAGTTAGAAATCATTATAGAGTATCAATCTTCAGATGAGTAGAGAAGTTATTATGATTTCTAATCTCAAAATATTTGTGGACAGTTTATTGTTGCATGCTTTTTGTGCTATTTTTTTTTACCCTTTATTATCTTATTTGTCCTCTTCGAATCTAAAAAGTTATGTCCCCTCTGCACCTTTTTTCAAATCATTCAGCAAATCCTGAATGTAACATCTTCAGCCTTGTTCTTATTCTTTGAGGCAGAACCTGTGGCAGGAGAGCTAAGAAAAGGTAGACCAGTGTGGGTTTGCCACTGGCCCAAACCAGCGGTCTATTTATTCTTTGAGGGCGGAAAAATTTTCTCCCTCTGGCAGGTAAACAAGATAGTCTGCCCATTGAAGTGGAAATGGTGTGTGCTGCAGAACTAAAGATAGCAGAGTCTGATTGTGTTGATAATTTGAGGCAAGGTAGAGGGCTGTTGCAGCTGCACAGAATAAAATTCACTTTTCCTTAGCTTAAAGAAAAAGAGAACTAGACCATTATTTACCAGAAATATGTTACAGGTGTAATTTAAATTGCAAAGACAGCAAGACAGCTACCAAGAAATGTGACTTTGACACTCACATGTGCAAACCTACATTTTGCTTTTTTGTGCATTTGCATTATAACAGTTTCCAATGAACCCACATGCTGCTCTATTCCATAGGCTTCCTACCTCATTTGCATCACAGAGGGCAAAATTAAGTGGTATAAGCAACTACAAAGCTGCTATTTCCTGTTGTTAAGTACTTTAAAGTTATTTCCTGACTTCTTTTACTGTTATAGTATAGTATAATCAGATCATCTTATTTTTAGTAATTTTATGCTCAAGGTAGTAGCAAAGATCTGTGCTCAGCACTCTTACCTTTGATACTGTTTTTTTGTTACATATCTGGATTTAATGACTTTCATTGTGGTTTATCTCCCTGTTTAGCGTCAGAACGGTGTGTGCCACACGCCGTTTCAAGTGACCAGCTATCTTCAGAAAACCTCAGTGCAGCTGTGGGACAGAAGATCAGCTCCCCCAACAGGATTTTCTCAGATGAACATAATTATGCTACTACTGTTATCGGTTTCCCAGACCTCTTGGTAAATACTCAGCATTATTATACCATGATAACATCTCATTTATTCTGTAACCACTGAAGTACCTGTTTACCAAATAATGTGGAAAAAGAAAGGAATGAGAGTGAATGACAAATTCATGTATTGTACACCATTTGGTAGGGTAATCTAGTGTAGAGAGATGTCAGTGGATGTTAAAATAATAAGTTAGACAACTGTAAAAATGTCTAGCACAGACAAAATTCACTATAGGTAAGTTTGAATAGTGCTGACTAGAGAATATCTTCTAAATCATGTGTTTTAATAGATTTTTAGTTCAGTAGAACCACTGAGATGGGTATCAGTGTCATTTTGGACTGTTCAGTGTGAACTTTTTCCTTAGTGTGCAGTAGCTAGCAAGATTTAAGAAACAAAAAGATACTGAAAATGATAAAACTATACATATTTGCATGTACTTATATTGATCAAAACTTAGGTGGTGATAACAGCCTGTTATACATTTTGATTTGAGATTAGATTATTTCAATGCTTTCTGTTTCTGTTTTTTGTGAAAAAAAATGTTGGTAAAACTTCAGATCTTCAGAGAGCCTCAGTTCTAAAGCTTGTGTAGGTGATCTGTTGTTTTTCACTCCTGTAAGAGTTTCTGATGACAAAATGATACAGGCTTTTTGCTTGTCACATGATGACATGAGAGGTAACCACAGTGGCTACATGTGATTTGAAATTAGATAAGAAGAGGAACGTATCAAGAAATGTTTGTTCTTAGGCTCAAATAATAACATTTTGTTCAGTAGACTCCTTTTCTCTTGCAGTCTCCCAGTGAAGTGTATAGCTGGAAAAGAAACTCCCCTCTGAATCCCAAACGTGCTGCTCCATCTGATGCATTTTATTATGGAGCCCGGAGGAAAACAGGACCTGCAAAACAAACCAATTGTGTAACTTTATTGGCTTCTAATCAAATAGTCAGAATTTTAGCACCTGGAGATGTGCCTTTGAAAGACATTTACCCCAAAGGTAAGAGGTTCATATACTTGTGCTGACACAACTGTACACTTCTGGTTTTGTTTTGTAAACTGCAGTCACCCCAGAATTTTTTCAAAATTATTTTTAAGAATCACAAAGCAAGCATTTGAAGAGTAATGAGAGTATTTGCACTCATTTAAAAAAATAATTTGCATCTTATTAACCTGCTGATTATACTCCTGAGGAGTTAACAGTCTGCTGATGCTGTGAATATCTCAATGGATGGGATCTGCTGCCTGCAGTGGGAACCAGTCACAGGAGTTCGGTCATTCCAGTTCAGCAATTGGCTTTCACCAGTATTCCCAACCTCTGCTCAGTGCCACACAGACACTCAGTGCTAAGACAAACTTGTTGTCTAGCTTGGTAGTACATCTCCAGCAGGGCCAATTTCAGGAATGCTTATGAGCCTGCTCAGTTTCGTGTCTTCCCCTTCATATTTTCTCAACATTTGCAGTTGTTTTGCTAGGGATGTTGCGTGGGCTGTTCCTACACCAGCCCAGAAATTTCCTTTTATGGACCTGTTGACCACAAGTTTGTCTGGTCCCCTTTTGAACTCGTGTGTCTCCACAGCAAGCTCACAAGTTCACGACTCTCTGTGATCAACTGATTTCCCACCAGGCCTGTCAAGTGCCCCTTGTTCTAGCACTGCAGAATTAGGTGAATAACTGTTCTGCATTCGCCTTAACCATCATCTGTATGACTTTGTAAACTTCAGTCACATCTGCCTTCTCTGCAAACTGAAGAGGCCCAAGCTTTTTGGTGCTTCTCGTGTTGATGAAAACTTGCGTGAGCAGCATTCTCTTACAGCAACCCCCTCCTCCACTCCTACACTAACTAAGCAGGTATAGACTGCAGACTTTCAGACCTTTTTGTGCTGCCATTCCCAACTTTCTGTTGTCATTCTACCGCTAGCTTCTTCAGACAATAACTAAAACTACACCAATTACTGCTAAATAATAGTGTTTGTGAGTTTTGCATAAATTACCTTTAGAAATCTCCAAGGCAAGATTGCTGTCAAAAGAGAAAACCCTAAGAATATTTGTATAAGTTAGAATGACAGGGTTTTTTAATTAATCAGCACAAGAAGTTTTCTCATCTGCTCTGTATGTGCACTCTCTGTCCAAGAATAAATTCTTTATTCTAGATTAACTGCCTTCTACAAAATAAATGGTCTAGTATGTCTGACCTCGTTTAGCATAGATTAACTTCCTTGTGTAGAGAAATCCTTTTATTTATTACTAAAAGGATAAAACATTGACTTGACTAAAGAAGCAAAAGTCAAGGATATAAACAGCGTAGAAAAATGAAGTTACCTACATTTGTGAAGGTTAGCTTTTAAAAAGATTAAACTTAATAAAACATACTTACAGTTAGCATTATGATCTTGAAGCTGATTATATTACTTCAGGCTGTAATCTTCTCATGCTTTATAAACTGCTGAAGGGTCAGACTGGGTCATTTTTTTAGGCCTTCACAGTAAAAAAACCAGCAACTTACTCTGAAGCAAATGGTGTAAAATTACAGAAGGTAAATCTGAGCTTTTGTTAGAATTTGATAATTAATTTGGGAGTCTGGGAGATAAAGTGCTTCCAAATGATACCTATAATTGAGATCTTTACAGGTATTTCTAAAAGTCTTTTAAGTTGCTATGGTAAATAACACTTTTTAATGCTAGATGAATAAATTAAAAAAACAGGGGACATTCTTCATGAATCCTGCATACCTGTGACATGAACAAATTAGCAGCCTGAGAATTTACTTCTGGCTAACTTAGAAATTTAATGTATATCTGTTCTATTGCTGAAAAAAAACCCCAACTTCTTTTTCCTCAGCTATGGTGAAATATATTCATGAATAGCGACTGATAGTTTCAAATTTATAGAAAATTTTATGAGGTATAGTTTCTACAGTGCTTTATGGACATTTAAGTTGAAAGATTTAAGGCTTTATTGAAGATTACTATCATTGATTTTTCTAAATGATATTTTAATCTATGAATTACCAAAATTGATCTTAATTGAATGATGTTCAGTATGACCTTACTAACACAATTAAATTGGACCTAAGTTTCCTATTTCATAGCCTTTTTTTCAGAGCTTCAGACATTTCCATTTATCAGTTAATGGTCAGTTTTTCTAGTGGAGGAGGAGCTATGAATGGAATCCTACAGAGGCCTGTGCTACTCAGTATGGTTTAGATAAAAAATGGAAAAAGGAGCCGTGAAGTGACAGTGTTTGCTGGTTATTGTCCATGATAGAAAGGGTTCACCATGAACAATTACAGTATTACAGTGATGACTGCAATAGAAATTGCAGATGAAATTCAGTATAGATTAATATGATGTACATGAATGAAGATAGAAAGAGTCCTGGTTCTATGTCTAAAATGATGGGGCTAATCAGTACATTCTGGTGTTACAATAGGTAGTTTTACTAATATATCAGTTCAAAGCTCAGCACTTGTCAAAAAAAAGCAAATCAAATGTTAAGAATCACTAGGAAAGAAGCAAAGAAAAAACAAAATGTCTTCATGCCATTGTGTGAGTCCATGTGTCCTTAGTACTTTGTAGCTTTGGTCCTCTATCTCAAGGTGGGAGAAGGCTGAACTAGGATTAAAAAAGGGCAACAGGGCACCGAAGATGAGCTAAATCTCCTGCACATGGAGACAGTGTCAGAAAAGGGGCATATGGTGGAGTTCCACAAAAACCTGTAGGTGTGCAAAAAGCAAGAATTTTACACTCATAGGGGACAGCTAATGAAGCTAGTATAAATTTCATCAAAAGAATCAAGAGGTGGTTCTTCACAGAGCAGGGAACCCACATGTGAAACAGCTTCCCATAGGATGCTGTGAAAGCTGAGACATGGGTCTGAAGGAAAACTGGACAAACATGTGGGAAGATACTTAATATAGAGACATAAAAACATAGACACCACACGCAGCCAAAGAAGCCCCTAGATTAAACTATTTGGTGACTTGAATAAAATGCCATGTGTGCTTTTCCCTTCTTACACTTTTCCAGCATCTAACTCCTGGAGACAGGATACTCAATTAGAGGGACCTAGTATTGCCATTTTAATGGCATGAATCCAAAGCTTTTCCAAGTGAAAAAGGGAAGGCAGAAGAATAGAGACATGCATTCATGTACTCACTTGAAAGGTGAGATTATAAGGTGCTAGTCCTTGCTGTGCCCATTTGAGATCCAGTATTTGCAGCCTTCTCTGCTGGGCTGTTGTTTCTTCTGTAGTTTGCCTCTAGATCTCCCTGACTGACAGAATATTTAATTGAATGCACATTTAACTGATTCCAGTAACTGTCTAACAGTCTTGGTACCTTGGAGATTCAGTGTTGCCCATTCCTGATTGTGCTGTATAATTCATCGAGCACTTTTGAACATTTGGTGATTTGTGTGTACTGGAAACCTGTAGTTACTTACCTACAAAAATTGTATAAAGCTTAATTTGTAAGTCTTTGTATCATTTTGTGGGAGGTGGTATAGTGAAGCAAAAGCATCCTCTCATATAAAATCAAATATGTGGCAGTCCCTTGGAGTTCTTGCTCTAAGGTCTTCTCTTGCCTTGGAGAAGCTGTTTCATATTTTTGCTTCAGTTTGTATATCTATCGGGCTTTCTTTCTTATCTTCTTGGATAACTAGTCAGTTCTGGCACACAGTCTTCCCTTTCTATTAATAATTCAAAGTACTCAGCCACATTCTAGAATAGTCCCATATATATTACCAAAACTGTTCCAGGAAAAACAAGCAAAGAAGTAATTTCCTTTATGTTTTATTGAAACAGTAAGCCACGATAATAATTATGTTTGAAAAGAAACTATAACAAATAACAATTTCCCCAAAGACTGCCAAATAGAGTTATGGCCACAAAATACAAACTCAGGCAAGAAAGCATGGCAGAATCCAACAAATAAGAGTTAATGTTTGTTCTAAAAACAAAGCTGTAGCAATGAGGGCCATGTGAGAGCAAATATTTACTTGGGATTCTCAGTGCTTTCTATAGATGAATATAAAATAACAGTTGATTACTGAGTGCATCTCTCTGTTAGTGTGACAGTAACTGGAACAGCATGCAGTGGGACACATGCAGTTACAGGAACAGCCTCAACATATCATCTGGTCCAATTATTTGTATAGGGACAGGATGACACATGTTTAAACTCTTCTTAACTGATGATTGTCAAACTATTGTCCCATTACAATGCTTCACTCTCCTTGTGTAAGGAAAGCTTTTCCTACTATCCAGATTTCTTTTTTCTGTAAAAAAGCTGAGTACTTCGTGTCGCCTCCATACAGGATAGTACTGCTCTCGCTGTGAGGATCTTTCCAGTATTATGAGTTGTGTTATTTTTAAGAAAAACCCTCTCTTTTTAGAAAAAAATAAGAAAAATAAATTCCTTATGTTTGTCACAGAATCACAGAATTGTCATGGTTGGAAAAGATCTCCAAGATCACCCAAAATAAAATAAAATAATAAGTCCTTATAGCACATCTGTTCTAATGTCTTTGTGACCCCCAGAACTATCTCACATGCCAACGTTTTCCTAGAAGTTGATGTCTAGATCTGCACATAGCTATTTTCCTTCGGGCTTCAGGAAAAGAGGAACAAATTGCATTTGTTTAGAGCTGATGTTCCTGTTTCATTGTAAGATTCTTGACTGCAGTTCTGGGGCCTGGCCAAGGATTCTGTGTTGTATTTAAACATTTGATTGCCTTTGCTTCAGCTTCCAACTTTGCAATCTTTTATCTATTTGTAAGTTTATTTGGTTAGCTTGTGTTATCTATCTAATTTATTAACTTAATTTTTAATTCTTATCCCATAGTTTTATAGTTTCCAGTTCAGTATCAGCTCTTTGTTCTAGATCTTCATCAGAACTTTAATGGGTATCTTATTCTTGATTACTACTGAAAGAGAGGGCACATTTTAAAACAATAACAAAATCTGGGCAAAAAAGAAAGTGTTCTGTGGCCTACATTTTTCCAGACACTTTTTTTTTTCCTGTTTCCATTGTGTTTGATATTTCTGTTTTTATCATGATGAGTAAAGTCAAGAGATGTGCCATTGTGTCTATGCATACTATAGATATGTAGATGCAATAGATATGCATAAAGGGCTGGTTAGAACCATTTATACTGATCTTACTGCTCTTTGCTGTGTGTGCTGTATGCAAGCATCAAGAATTCTGCAGGTAATATCAGGCTGTCCTTCATCTCAAGGTAGTTTCCAAAGGAAATCTAGACTTGCTTTCATCTTGTGACGATGATACCCATACTATGCAACGTAATTCAGTCTTTTTGGTTATCTTTCTTTGAAAAACTTAAGTTCCTCAATTTTTTACAGGCCAGATGAAAGGCAGCTTCTAACTGGAAACCACTTCTGAGCCCACGAAGAGTGTACTCAAATGTTGGCAGAAGCCATTGTAGGCTCACACATACATTTGTTTCTGAGGGAGGGACCACAGTGTTAGCTGTATTCATCGAACTATCTATGTTTTAGGTAGGATATTAAATGACTGATAATCTATAGCTATTTACTGTGAAGTTCTAAATTCTTTGCATACTGAGAATCTATGTACAAAAGGAGTGGTTCAGTTGAAGGCAACAATATTTAGCTTAGCATTATTGAGAAATTATAAAGTAGGAATCATAAGCACAATGTGGTTCAGTATGCTTTTAAAGTGATTTTTACAGCTGACATTTTCTTCAATGACAGATAAAAGCAGCAAGCTTGCAGCTGAAGTAATGCCTGATTAGTGCTTTTGTGAGGAGGGCTATATTTGTGTGTAATTTTGACATTTGCTATACAAATGCATTGTTCTTTCATAATTGTGCCTGTCTGGTTGCTCACTATCAGAACAGTAAAACAATTCCATATTTGCAAGTTATACTCCTGTGTTGCATGTGAAAGCTTATCATTTTCTGACAGGTACTGTATAGTGAAAAGTTTGAATTTAATCTGCTGAATGCAAATACAATAACCAGGTAATCATGCAGTAGAAAAATAACACTTGTGTTTATTTTCAGATGTTGCTCCTCCACAAGCTGCTGGATACTTGGAAGTAACAGATCTTAACTCAAAGAAAATCAAATACATTGCTATTCCTAGGTAACTGATTTTATTGATTAGAGCAGTCTCTGTCTTTCAGGAAGAGCAAAGAGAATTTACTGTGTTCTACTACTTCAGGATAAGCAAATATTTCTTCTGCTGTGGAAAATTAAAATGATTCATACCTACTGTGTAATGTTCTGTTTACAACTGAACATTACTGTTCAGCAACTGTTGCAGCATATTTTGTCAGTATTTTTAATATATTTTTAATCTGTTTACTAGGTGATACCAATGACAATGTAGCAATTATTAGTAAATGTGACAGGCACCTTTATCTTCTGATTTTCATTCCCTTTGCTCTTTCTCACTCTTCACCCATTTTATCCTCTGCCCTCTTTCAGAGGTGTTAGGAAACCAGGAATCAAGTTCTGGGCCAATATAAAGTTCATCTTGAAAATAATTTGAGCTTCTCTATGGTTTGGTTCTCCCTTTGGAAAATATACATGTGGAGTCTTTACATACGAGTACCTTGCATGGTACTCAAGTATCTTGTATGATAAATTGAAATAGCCAGACTATGTGGCTTCTATTTGGTTTAACATCTATATCTCACCATTAGGGAACATATTTCCAAATGACGTATGAACTAAACATATCTTTGGTTAAAAATTTTAATTTTCCACTGCAATAAATAGCAGTCTTTCCATTTTGCATGCATGAAACCCACACATCAGGAATTTTATACTTTTTAAAATTTCTATCAATTTGATGTTGGGTGTGACAATATTAATTGCTTCTTATTTTAAAGGAATTCTGCTTCATTAATCATCTGGTGAATTTTTTTAATTACTGGAGAATTAAGTTTGCACTGTTCAGCATTTTCTAATGGATTTGTAGGCCTACGTCTCTACACAGTAATTGAAAAACGGAAGGCATTGACATAGAAACAGTAGGGAGTCACACTTTATTTTACACAAGGATTTTATAAGAAATTACAAAAATTACAAAGCCAAACTTCAGCATCATGACCCTCAACCGAGTATGAGGATTTAAGCTGTTTCTGGCAAATCTGAGCAAAGTCCAGATTTAAAAATATGCTGCTTTAAGAACTTAAAAATAAAGTCACTTTTCATATATAAGAATAGTTCTATGCCAAAATCTAACAAGCTTTCCTCCTTCAGGTGCAGTTCTCTGATCTCATGCTAAGATAACTGTGCTTCACTTGAATTAGTAGGTGGTGGTTTCAGTCATTGGTAGAATTATATGTGTTACTGCTTTTTCATCTTTGAAAATTATCAGTGGTGGTGTTAGTACAAGTTGTCAAGTCATTATGCTTGTAATTAATAGCACTGAAAAAATTAGATATTTTCCTGCTTTATCTAAGTTTCCCCTCATGTTAGGTAGCTATTAGGCCCTCTGTTTCAGCAGTAAATTTTTTGTCTGCAAGTTGTATAAAGCAGAACTGAGATTCTCTGTGCATAAAGCTATGCCATCTTTAAATGACTATTTAAATCTTAATTTTTAATTAAGCACTAGAGAAAGGTGTTACTTTAACTTGATCAAAAGGTATTTTCCTCAATGCCCAGATAACATTCTCTCTTAATTCCTCTATAGTTTTATATTTTTCCATATCACATGTTTCAATTTTTTTTTTCTTCAAATTTTTTTGTAAAGACTTACTCTTTAAAGATAAATGAGGTCTAGCAGTGGATTAAGTAGCACGTTCCCTTTCAGCCTGGTATTTCATGGTGCTTTTTATACTATATATGACAAGTATCTTTTGATCATATTCAGTTTCAGTAGGTGGAATGTTTCAGGTAAGATACTGGGTCTGCAGGGCTCAGTTATAGTCTCTCCTGAAACGAGGTTGTCATTTCATTCCGTCAAAACCTTACCCACGGAAACACTCAGCATCTTTTTAATTGCAGCATGAAGAAAAAAAAAATCCCTTTAATTCTTCTTTTTCAGTTCAAAATTCCTCTCTCCATACACATCTTGGCTTTCTAAGATCTCAGACAGCGATGCCCTGTTGGCACCAGTGGGCAAAGCAGGTTTGGTCACTGTGGACATGGGAGGTGGCGTGAGGCTTTGGGAGACAGGGATGGAGAGCCTCCAGCGGTCACTGCAGGACTGGAGGAACATGATTGGCCAAGAAGATGGTCGTCCTGTGCAGGTAGGAGTTCACAGAGCTGGAGTGAAAAACTTGTAACAAAACAAATTGCAAATGAGTTTTCAGCTGGGAGAGGGGTCATGGGAGCACTGTGTTGAAAAACAGTGAGAAGCAGAGGTATGCCTGCAAGAAAAGTTGAATAGACGTGTGCACTGAAGAAAAAAAGGCACAACAGCTTGATTAGAAAGCTTATTTGTAACCCCAGTCTCTTTGTCTTGCAGTGTTTTTTTTTTTACCAAACCCCTGTACATTTAAATGTAAATTATTTCTTTATCTCCTGACGATTTTTAACTGCAACTTTCAAAATGTTGAATAATTAAATTAATTTATAAGGAAAGAGTATACTTTTCTAGAGCTTAGATACTTTGAAAAAATTATTGTGTTTGAACTTCAGAAAATAAAATTGAAACGTAGATGGAAAAGTCTTTGAGTTCCCCTTTAGCTAATTCTGAAAATTCTCCCAGCTGAGCAGAGTTACAAGGGTCACCATATTTATCATGTGGAAAATGTGAAAATGGATTCATGTGAAAATCCATTTTCCTTTTTCATATTCCACATGTTTTCTTGTGGATGTTGAATAAGTAGATGTTGAAAATATGCAGCATATACATGTATGCTGTATGTCCATGTATGTAAGTATACACAAGTATTAATGTACTGGCTAATATGTATGATCACCATTGCAACACAGAGGGAAACTTTAAGACTGTTTGGTTGCATCTTTAATTTCTGTCAGTGATCAGAGAAGGTATAAACTTTGAAAAAGTGTTCTTTAGGAGGACTTCTCCACTTTTGACTGGGAAGATCCTGTCTGTATCTGCCATTGCAGTTATTTCAGTTTCATGAATTTCTGTTACCAGTGTCACAATATTCTAGAACAGGAAAACAGGATAAGTCTTTTCTAAATCAGATCTCTCTATATTATTGTTTATAAGGTGTCCAGCTATACCAAGTGTGAATGTGGTTTGTCAAGTGGTAAAGATAGCTGTTCTTTCACTTTCTTTTCCTTCTCTGAACTCTCTTTCTACAAGATGTTACAGAGACTTGTGCAAGAACTGACGTGTTACTGGACCTCAGCAAATACTTTTCATAAAAGTAATGAGAAAAGGAAACTCTTGCCCAGCAGTACGTTTGTGGGGTTGCTTATTGCTTTACCATTTGATTACCAATGCAGTAGCACTAGCACCATCTTATGGTCGAACATAGCCAGTTTATACCAGCCCAATTTCATCTACTGATCAAGTTGAGTATTAGAAATTAAAAGAGCCAGGATGAACATTTAGCATTTCATTTGTTTCAATAGTTGTTTTTCATTCTTGTTTTTTATTTTATTTTTATAATGTGTAATTTTATTAAACTATACTGTCAATCATAATCAATTAAATACTAGAGAATACTGGTTTGGAAAGTACACATCATCAGAAAACTTTTAGCTAATAACGCTAAGGAGCCTTTTTTTTTAAGTCTAAGAATTTTTCCCACAGACAAAATGCAGTTTTCAAGATCTGTTGCATAATTTCTCTCTCTCTTTCAGTCTGCCTTTCTAATTAGAAGTCACATTACAGAGTGATGTCTTCTTAGAGTATCTTCTTTCCTCTGTCAGTGCAGCATAGAGAGCTTAAGTCAGTTGTTTGCATGAATCCAAAATGGCAAACTATTTTATTTGAGCCAAGGAGCTGAAACAAAGCCTCTTACATGATTTCAGATTTATGTGATTACCACTAACTTTTCTTTCCCTACTTTACACACTTTGCTTCAAATGGAAAGACAAAGAGACCTAAGCAGCTTTGCTTACGAAGGCATTACAGAGCAATAAGCAATAAATGAAATCTTTTATTTTAGGTACAACTTCAGTAAGGTAATAGATATGTGGTTACTGTGTAATCTTTATACTTTGCTATTTGAACATGAGGGCTTTACCTTTCCTACTAATTCAGTTTTTCAATGGACCTAGATGTAAAAGCAGTGGTTTCATTTCTGGAAATGAAAGGCTTGTGTTAGCTTGAAAACAAACTCATGTAGATTCCCTGTGTAAGGTAAGCATACCAAGACCTCCAGTGTTTCTTGTTCTAGAATTATTTTTCTAAAAAGCCTGCAGATAAATGTTTCCTGATAGCTGTTTTTACAGAACTGTAAACGTTTTGCAGCAATGTGTTGATCTGTTTGCTGGCATGTATGAAAATAATTCTTTTTTATGATGTTTCATGTTCATGTGAACTATCTTGGATTCTGATGAGGCATCTATAATTCTTTGACTAAATCTCTAGTTTGCAGTCATCATGTAGTAGAAGCTCACTTAAGAAAATTGTCAGTGTTAGATATATCACTAGAATTGATTCCCCACTCACCCCTGATTTTCCCTTCCCTCAAAGCTGCCACTGGTGCATCCCACAAAGCTACTACAGGCTTAGCAAACCTTATCAGCCCCTCATGGTGGTATTCATGGACCAAGAAGAGTTCTGTCTAGGTGGTTGGGAACCACTTTTCTTGCAAAAACAAGATGGGGCTTGGGTGGGGATTGGATGGGCATGGAGCAACCTGGTCTGGTGGGAGTTATCCCTTCCCATGCAGGGGGGTTGGAACCAGGTGATCTTTAAGGTCCCTTCCAACCAAACCATTCTATGATTAAAATAATTAAAAGTTTTTTCAAACAACTGGTGAGAAGCAAACAAAGATTTTTTTTCCTTATTTATGCATTTTTCTAGATTTATTCCACCATCAAAGTTTGTGATGCTGTGAGAAGTCCTGAAGTTGGACAACTAAGCATTATATGGTATATTTTGGATATGTTTCAAGTCTTGGTGCAAAAAGGAGACATTCATGGAATGTATGTAGGAATAGGGGTGGCTTTAGATTAAGGTTTTGGAGGATTTCTTTCAAGATTTCTGTCCTAGGGAACTGATTTAGAGAACAGTTTTCTGTCAAAAAAAAAGGATACTTTTATTTGAAACTGAGATTCCTTTTTCCAGTAGTGCTGGAGGCATGTTCTTTTGGTGTCTGCTGTAGCTAGTTAACAATTACTGATGCAGTGTTTCCACAAAGCATGAATCATTGTTACTAGCTAAAGGGAGAAGTGAAAAAAAATTACTTCATACATCCATAACTCTTTCCTTTTTAGATACGCATAAACATTTAAATATAGAACTATTGCAACATCTGGAACCAGAAAGTATTATCATTGCTTTCCACCGTGACACAAGGAAGGCAGGGAACTTGTTCAAGTAAAATGCATTAAAAATGCACACAGAATTGATGCAGCCATCTAAGAAAACCAATTAGCTGAGATTTGTATTGACAGATTCAGCAAAACTCAAGAAGAACAATAAATATTTTCCTCAGATTTAAATGTCTGCCTTCACGGCCTCATCGCAGCACTCAAAAAGGATGACAGAACACTTCAGCTTTCCTGTGTCCTGTGAACAGTTACACAGCCTGAACATATGGTACATTCAGTAACTTAAAAGGGTGATCTATATGTGTGCATCACCAGTAGCTAAAAAAATGAAGGGTGGGTTTTTTTAGTTGATTTTTTTCATGTGTCTTTGCTGCTGACGTCATCCATGATGGAAGAACTTTTTGCTAAAATTTGGATTTTTATGAGTTCAGCACCACTCAGTAGTAGTTTCCAACTTTGACTTTCTTCTGCAATCAGTCACATTAACCTTTGTATCTGATGAGGGCATGGGCAAACACTAAGTGGCTATTATGGGATGTCAGGACCAGCATTAGAAATATATTTTGAATGCATTCCTATCCTATGCAAACTTCAGTTAAAGCCTTTGTTGAAGTTAAGTACATTTTAAAAAGTCATAATGACAAAAATGACGGATTTTGTTGAAGTTAGAAGAAACAAAATCTTGTTAAATTAGGTGGAGGCAGGGAGGAGTATACAGATGTAGTTTTGTGCATGTATATGTTCACATACATAGATATATTTATATATGTACACACATGCATACGAATATATTGTGTGGACAAACTCCTTTCACCTGACAGAGTTCAGTCTCTTGGAATGGAGAGAGGTGGACACAGTTATAACAGTCAGAGGTTCAGAGTAATCATCCTGAAATGCCTGGAGGTTATCAGGAATGTGAGTGATACAGTATACAAAATGTGGTCTGGTAAAACCTACACAAAAAATGAAAAAAAAGAAGTGTCATGGTTTTCTTGCAGTCTTTGCAAAGTAATCTTTGCAATTTTACTTCTCCGTTGTATGAATTAATTATAGCTGATTTTTTTGAAGGACTCCTAAATATTTGTTTCTTTTGTTCCTTCATAGCACTATTAGGGAACAAAAGAAATGTTCTGTGGCTGTCTTTGTGTTTTCATAGTGTGATGCAGAGGCTTTCCACAGGGTTTTTTGGGATCCACATGTACAGTTGTTGTGTAAATAAAACATTAATAACAAAAAGATACAGGGAGTCTTGCAAATGCTCTCATTTATGTGAAATTAATGTCTATATTTTCATTTAAAGCAGCCAATCATGAATTGGTTCATTAATGACTAAACCATTTGAAAGCATAATTTGAGTTCAAATAACTCATTCATTCATCAAACTTATTAAAATCTTAGCTTGTTTAAAGAGGGTCTCCTTTTCTTTTTTACATTTTTTTTGTTTAAACCTGCGCTCATTAGACATCACCCAAACTTCCATGAGCCTTGGTGGAGTATCAGGAGAATCATTTAACTCCCAGGGAAGGATCCCTCACTTCACTTGGAGGCTACGTTAGATCCAAAAAAGCAGCAAGTGTATGATACTTAGGGAATAAGGCAGTCTGGATCAGAATCCCATCCTCAATGCACAAGGTTTTATTTACAGATTCAAAGACATGGATTCTTAGAAATGGAAGAGGGTTGCCTTTATGCCTTTTTTGTTCAGCTGAAAGCAGAAAATCTTTGATTATTTGATTCTCTGCCATCTTTGGGTGAGGATCATCTTACTCCACTCTTTGAATAGTATCATTTTTTCTATTTGTATTCCACTCAACCAGTCACACACAACTCTACAATTAATTACCCTTTAAATGAAGTTATGTGTTTATTTTAATGCTTGGGGTTTTTTTGGTTGGGGTGTTTTTCTGATTTTCTGAAGCTGGAGTTTTTACTGGCAAGGTTAAGGTAAAGCAAGTTCATCTGATGAATTTTATTTTTTTGGTTGGGTATTTATCTGAATAATAATTGATTGAGGATTTGCAGTGTTCCCACCTTGTTCATAGTTACTACTCAGGATCTGCTTTAATGTATACTAACAATTTTTATTTTTCTTTCTTTTTTCAAAGTGACATTTTATTTTCTAACTTCTTACCAAAAATCCAGCCTTTTCCTGGTGTTAAGACGGAAATACACAAAGCTGCAGTTCTTGATTCGAGATAAAAGCATGAACTTCAGCAAGAATGTCAACACTTTCCTACCATTACTCCTCGTTTTGTATTTTCCACTTCAGATCAAGTGTTTTTTCTAACCACGTGAGGGCATCAGTGAGCTAATAATAGTGATTTTCTTCGTCTCTTAAACACTGACTTAAACCCCATAAATCAGAACCATAGTATCACAGAATCACAGAATGGTTTGGGTTGGGAAGAACCTTAAAAATCACCTAATTCCAACCCTCTTGCATGGACATGGACACGGACACTTCCCACTGGACCAGGTTGCTCAAAGCTCCATTCAACCTGGCCTTGGACACTTCCAGGGAGGGGGCAGCCACAGCATTCTTGAAACACCTGTGCCAGTGTCTCACCACCCTCATAATTAAAAAAACTATTTCTTATGTCCAATCTAAATCTATTCTATTTCACCTTGAGGCTATTTCCCCTCCCTAGCTCTCCTGTTAGCCCCTCAGGCTGCTATAAGGCCTCCCTAGAGCCTTGTGTTTTCCAGAAGGAATAGCCCCAACTCTCTCAGCCTTTCTTCATAGGAGAGATGCACCAACCCTCTGATCATCTTCATGGTCCTCCTCTGGACTTGCTGCAACAGCTCCATGTCCTTCTTATGTTGCAGATTCCAGATCTGGACACAATACTCCAGGTCGGGGTATCATGAGAGTGGAGCAGAGGGGGAGAGTCACCTCCCTTGACTTGCTGGCCGTGCTTCTTTTGATACAGCCCAGGATATGGTTGGCTTTCTGGGCTGCCAGCTCACATTGCTGGCTCATGTTGAGTGTCTCATCAACCAGCACCCCCAAGTCCTTCTTCTCAGGACTGCTCTCATTCCATTCTCCACCCAGCTTGTTGTTGTGTTTAGGATTGCCCCAACCCAGGCACTTGGCCTTGTTGAACTTCGTGAGGTTGGTTGGCATGGGCCTCCCCTCTCAAGCCTGTGAAGGTCTCTCTGTATGGCCTTACTTCACTCCAGTTTGTCAGCTGTACCACACACCTTCATGTTGGTAGCAAATTTGCTGAGGTTGCACTCAATACCACTATTCATGCCACTGACAAAGATGTTCATAGAATCATAGAATTGGCTGGGTTGGAAGGGACCTCAGAGATCATCAAGTCCAACCTTTGACCCACCACTGCGGTTACCAGACCATGGCACTGAGTGCCACATCCAGTCTCTTTTTAAATGTCTCCAGGGACGGAGAATCTACCACCTCACTGGGCAGCCCATTCCAATGCCTGATCACCCTCTCCTTAAAGAAATTATTTCTAATATCTAACCTAAGCCTCCCCTGAGGTTAAAACAGCACCAGTCCCAGTACCAGTCCTTGAGGAATGACATTCATCATTTTTGGACCTTGGGCTGTTGACCACAACTCTTTGAAGGAAACCACTCAGCCGATATTGAAAAGAATTAGGAAAAAACATATGCAGCAGAGAATTTTTGTAACTTTGGAGTAACCATCTGATAGTATGCTGCAGTCCTGTGGGAGAGCTTCAAACACTTGAAATACAGCAGATTACAGAGTTACCTGGGCCGTAAGTAGAAAACAAGGCACAGTTTGATAGCATTGCAGTTCTGAGATCTTCAAGCTCCAAATACACATTTGAGCCCTGTGACCTTTTCCTGGTGTGCATGATTCAGTCTAGCACAGTGAGGAGCAGCAGACATACAGTGTCTTTTGGAACAAAGTATCTGAGTATAAGACTAGAAAGCCACAAGCCTCCATAAGTTCAGATCTCTAAGTCTCCAGTGGGTAAAGCAACTCTGAAAATCATCAATTCTCTGCCAGCTAATATTTGTCATATAAACGTTCTCGGCTAAAATGAGGCCCTTGCTGGAAACACTATATAAGCACATGTAAAATATATTCCCTTTCCTGAAGATTTTTTGGTCTAATTAGAACAGACAGACAAAAAGCGGGAGGGGAAATAGCCTTAACTTTCTGCTAGAGCAAGCTGATCCAGCACAAAGTTCCTCTTTCTTCCTCTGGCCTTCCTGTGAAAGCCCCACGCTTCTCGTGGGAGAAAATATAATAACCTGAACAAGCTGTCTTTCAGATCTCAAAAACTCTGAAGCAGTGCATGGTGCTGACCTAAAGGCTCCTGACACTGGTGAAATCCTGCTGGCCCAGCAAGACAAAGGCATACTGATAACTCTGACCTTAGGAAAGTTGTTCCTTAATTAGTGAAAGGACAAATGTAGTGAAAAATTAAATCACCTTATCTTTTAGTGTAGTGCTACATATTGGAGGCTTTCCTTTAGATAATGCAACATAGCTGGCCCTTAACAACTTATGTCTTCATGTCTCAAGGACAGATTTGACAAGATCCTAGGTCTAGAGAAAATAAGGTTTTTCTGCATCCATGTGTAATTTTTTCATCTTTCTTTTGAGCATGCCTTTCCCATGCAGTTTTCTGTCCAGAAGATTCAAAATTGTCATAATGTGTTAACTTATCCCATCTTTCTAGCTGTTTCTTATTCAGAGTACTACAAAAGAAACCACATTCAGTGGTTTTTTAGTTGTTAGTCTTAGGAGGTGTGTACTAGTCATGATAAATAACCAAGATAGACATTGTCTGCTTATATTTTGTAGTGTATTAGCATACTAAGAAGTTTATGACGTCACATCCTTTAGTTGAAAAGAATTGACAATTTTTAAGTGGCAATTTTTAGGCATAACAGAGGAAAACGGAATGTACACAGGTGTTAAAATCATAGACTCATAGAAAGTGAGGAGTTGGAAGGGACCTTGAAAGATCATCTAGTCCAATGCCCCCTGCCAAAGATAATAGGGGAGAAAAGGAAGAAAATAGTAGAGGAAAATAGAGAATAGTGGAGGTTCTGTTAGATGGAACAAATGTATGGTATTCTAGCATTACATCATTTGCTTTATGCAACTTTCAAGCCACAGAGTACATACTCATGGACAAAAGACAAATGCATCTACTGCTACAGATTCTGAATTGTTTTTTATAGTGACAGCATTTAGTTCAAAAGAACACCCACAGCAGCAATGACTGCATTTTATTATATAGCAGTTTGGGTTTCTAACTGCTGTAATAAAAACTTCATTTGAAAGCCAGATACCCCTTTTTATGTGTTTCCCTCCAAATATCCACTTCCTTATCCACCCAGATTCACTCCTATTTTGCAGATCTAAAACCCCATTAAAGCTATGACACTCGGAACACTTTGGCTATTTGAAACAGAAGTTTAATGCCTGTATGAATTTTATAATCTACTTTTAGAGAGAAATGTTTGCAGGAGTCAAATAATGCCTGAAGCTTCATAAGTTCTTTCTGAATTCTTGCAAAATTTTACAGACAATATAGACAATCAAAATGAAGTCAAGTGAATAAAGGAAACATATTCAGTATTTTATACTGCAGTGCAACTTATGCTTTTTCATTTCCAGATACGATTGAAGAAACAGAATGTATTTCATAGATTATTATCATCTTGAATAATAGTGGATATTCCTTTCCGTGGAAAAACTACTTGTGGGCTTATTTCTGAACTGTTGATATGTAAAAAAATTTTTCTGTTAATATTTAGCACACAGAAAGAAGCCATACATGGCATGGCACAAGTAAAAGTAATAGAAGGCAGTAGAATTTTTATTTTTTTTTCCTGTTTTTGTGGTTGTCTCACTGTTTTGTGTAAGTAGATTATAAAATGTTTTCTTTCTGTCTTTGGTAGAATGAGCTTTACAATAGAATGTAAACCAACCATGGAAAGGGGAGATTAGCCTTTGGTTTGAATGATGCAGAACTTTTATATAGTCTCTGAAAAAATAATGCGTATATTCAGGCTGCTGATAAAGAATGTAATAAAGAAAGGATGTTCTTGTGACCTGGTAAATACAGCCTAGGGTAATACTGAGGTTTTAAGGTTACTGAGGGGAGTGGGGGGAGGAAGGGATAAAAGAAAACAAAGATTTTAGTTCAGGGAAAAATCAGTCTTTTTCACATCTACTGAAATACATTGTGCATTCCAGGGAATACATTTTCTAATCCTTTGTGCCACTGTGGGATGGATTATTTAATGCTTTTTTCACCTGGAGAATAGTAATTTTTTGTTACAGGCAAAGTCAATCTTCTTACATACTAATGTACTCTTGTGCTAAAAAGTTTTTCACTGATTTTGGTGAAGAAATTAACATCTCCTGAATCACTTGTAGGACAAAAGCTGAAGATGTTTTCATTTCTTTTCCTGCAATAATCTTTTGATACCTGCCCAATCTTTTTTCCACCCTTCTAAAGAAAAGTGATCTATTAAAAGAACTTCTTTTAACTTCCTAGGATTTTTAGTGGTTTTAAATTACTGTAATCCATATTTTTCAACAATAATTTATTGCACTGTATTCTTCATTTACTATAAACTGCCCTGGTTAATATAGTGTACATTAACCAAAAGGCAAAATAACAGATTAATTCTTTCCCTCCATGTCCCAGGTACATTAGGATAAGACTGAATATTTTCTAATGTGCATTTTATCAGGGTTTTTTCCTTAAGGAGTAAATTAAGGATGGGCAGCCTAGATCTTAGTTTGCACACCTCCTTAATTTACATTAAACTAAGCACCTAAATCATGTGAACTGTTCCAACTCAAATCTTTCTGATTAACAGTAAGAAACACCCAATAATGCAGTATTATTATCTCAGGGTAGGGTATCAGGTATTAGGTTGGGTATCAGGAGAAACTTATTTACAGAAAGGGCTGTTAAGCACTGAACAGTGTCCCCAGGGAGGTGGTTGAAGTCTCCATCCCTGAATGTGCTTAAAAATTGTCTGGATGTGGTGCTTGGGGAGATGGTTTAGTGATGGGTCATCAGGAATAGGGTAGTGGGGTTAGGATGGGGTTGGACTTGATGATCTTGAAGGTCTTTTCCAGCCTGATCAATTCTATGATTATTCGAAATACTAGAATAAGTGCTTCTGAAAATAGTTCTTGTTTGGGCACTTAAACTTTTACTTTTTAAAGTCTTCCTACATACATATTCTCTACAGCTGTCAACACTGCAGCTGTGACCCTCTTTGCTTGCATTTTGTAAAATGGTGTTCTGCTCACTTGTATGTGTTTATTAAGTTGTGAGACATGAAATCATTCTGCTTTCAGATTTAGTAAATGTGTTGTATGTGGAATGCTCCAAAGAATGCTTTAAAAAGTGTTAGTAGAAAGGCTGGTTAATTGTCACTGCATACAATGAGGAAGAAGAATTCCATTTATTTCAGTTATGAAGATGTAAAATCCTATAAGGAATGTCCAGCCCTGGTTAAACATTCCCAAAAGGATAAGAAAAAAATGTGATATGGGGAGGTTTGGGGAACGGCAATGTTTTTTTAAAGTATAAATTGCATCCCTTTACACCTGCAGGATATTAGCCTAGAAATAGAGCACATTTTCTAGTTTTTCCCCCCTTTTGAAGTTGTATTCATCTGGTAGAGCCAGATGTATTAAAACTAAGAAGTGAAAGGTCTGTCCCCCTGTGGATAGAGCAGCTCACCCCCTTGGAAACCAGAATTTCTTTGCCAATCCTCAGGCAGAAACTTCCTTCTGTTGCTGTGCCCACCGCAAAGGAGCTTTTCCAGGGAGCGCTGGTGAATGGGAGGCACTGACACATTCTGTGCCCTTCAGGAATGTTAATGAAGTTAACTGCATCAGAATACAAAAGTTAGCTGCTGTATTAAAAGACCATCTACTCTCTGGTCAGCTTGCTGGATTAAACAGAGGTCTGTTGTGTACAGCATCGGGTGACAGGAATATCTGTGTCTGAAAAATCACTCTACATGGGAGATGCATCCCAGGCTGCATCAAGGAAAAAAAGGCCTTCAGATTTTCCTGGAAGCCATCAGTTATTTATTCCTTTTTTTGTTCAAAGCTAGAAAAATTTTTGATTTGTCTGACTTCTGCTTACAAAGTCTAAAAGATATGTTTTAACCTGTAATCACAAGTTCTTATTTTGCCAGCAGTTAAGTCTAAGTACATTTTCTTCCCCTTTTTTTAGTAAGTCAGCTTTTTACAAGACTGTGATGCAGGTATGGACATCTCAGTCAATGAGAGGTATTGGTTGTATCTCCTGCATAAAAACCCCAGGAATAAAGAGAATTTCAAGTGGGAAAATACAGGAAGAGATAGGAGTCCCTCTCTCTTTCCCTGTCTTTGCAATAAAAATAACTGGAATTTCAGTCTTTATTTATTGTAATAAACTTGAACAATGAGGAGCTTATGTTTGGGCTTGGGTGAAAAGATGGCAGTGCTGAAAGTGATGAATGCTCTGAAACATAAATGATTCAGTATTAGGTAAACTGAAATGTTCATTTCAATTGACTTGGGTAAGTGTCTTTTGCTGACTAAATTGGATACTATTATAAACCTCTTAATAACAGAGAGATGTACTTTGAAAAGTTCCTTAAAAGCATCTCATAAAAGTCAGGCAACTTAATTAATTTATTGCCATCAGACATGTGACATGCTGAAAACTGGCTGTTGATTTTTTTGTTATATTTATTTGCTTGGCACAAGCAAATTGAGGGGAACCAGCTCCTGTTAAGATATGGAAATGCACAGTTAGGCTACTTAGGACTGCCTTTGAGGTGGGAAAACTTCTTTTTAGAAACATCTTTCCTTCTCGGTTTCATTGCCATATATTACTAAGATACTGGGTCCTAAAATATTCCTAAGTTCACTTGTACAAAATCATCTGAAGCTAAATTTGATAATGTTTTTGGCCGATTTTACTCATACAGCCTGAGAGATCTGTGCCAAAATATTAGAAGAAAATTGCTTCTAGGCTCAAAAGGGAAATACTGTAATTGTGAAAACAGCTGGTATGTTAGAATGAAATCCTGATGTTAAGTGTGGGACATAAATAATTCTAATAATAGAGTACAGCATTTGTGTAATTCACAAACTTCTGTTACTGAGTTATTTCAAGCCCCTTCCTTCTCATGGTTATGATGGCATCTTCTAGAGGCAATGCATGCTGTGCCTGGGTCAGCTGTGTGATCCTCAACCAGTTCAGCTCCTGTCTTTTACATCAGGATTATAAAAGTATAAAAATATGATGTATTCCAGTGCTTACTTACTCTTCAGGGGTTTATTTTATTAAACTAGATTATTTGACATCAGAATTCAGTAGAATTCAATCCCTCATTTACTTCAGTGGCATGAATGTGGTTCTAGGTCCACTTCTAAACACAGCTGAATTTGGTTACTACACAACATAAAGTTCCCTTGCCATAGTTTGCCTGACCAGCTGAAGTCTAGACAAAACTACCACTCTGATTCATCTTCAGAGTGGCCCCTCTTACAGATCGGTGTGCATTTAGTTTGTAAGTCTGGCAGAAATATGACACAGCTGTGGAACACCTGGTTTCATTGCATTATTGAGAGCATTAAGTCATGTAACTGGCTTCTCTGAGCCTCTTTATCTTCTTTACATTACAGTAGGAAGGATAGTTTCCAAACTGAATGTGTTTGTATCAGTTTTCCTTCTTCAGTTGGCTCTTAGACTTCCAGTGTTGTCAGAAAAAAAAATTAAGTGTAACCATGTCAGGCTGTTTTGGAATCCGTTCATGTATCTCAGAACAAACTAATACAGAGTGAGTTGTTCAGATAACAGGTATCTCTCATTGAATGTAAATTAGTGTTCTGTTTTGTTTAATTTCTTCCTCACTGCCTTTACTGTCAGGAGTGAGTGGATGTTTATGAGGCAAGACCAGAAAATTAGGCCAAAGCTTTAACAAGTCTTGGTATTTGCTGTTGTTTCTTTTTTAACTTTATTCTCCAAGCACTTCTTCATACCTTTGCCTCTTCAGAAAAGCACTTTCCTTTAGCATTTTTCTGACCTGCAGTCTTCATATTCTTCTCACATATGGTTTTTTTTCATTTCTTTGCTTCATTACCTTTGGAAGACCTACAGAGTCTCCATTCTGATTGGACACAAGAGGAAAATTTTTCAAAAGGAGAACAATCAGCCATTGGAATCATCTCCCCAGGAAAGTGGTGTATTTCCCAGCATTGGACACTTCTAAGATTCAGCTGGACAATTTATTGGGCCATCTTGTCTAGACCATGTTTATACTAAGAAATGTTAGTCTAGATGATCCTTGAGGTCCCTTCCAACCTGGTAGTCTATGATTCTGTCCTTTAAATACATCCAGTTACACACTGATATAAGTGCCCAAGGATATAATACAGTCAAAGAAAATAAGAGAACAGAAAGATTTTTAACCAGGGACTAATGATTACTGAGAAGTGGAAAAGGAAGAATGAATTGTATGCCAGGAGAGGATGACATTTATGCCTCTTGTGGGGTGAGAACTTTGAAGAGGAACCTGCCCAAAGAGGCAGTGGGAAAGTGCTCTGCTCATGAAGCACCAATGCAAACAAAAAGGTTTAGATAATATAAAACTTACATGTATGCCATGAGTGTTTTGGAAATTGTGGTTAGTTTGGAAATCAAAAGGAAGTCTCGAAGGAAAATTTTACACTTTTTCCACTTATTCTACTCTGACTCATACCTTATAGCTGAAATTCAAGGCCACTCTGTTGTTTTGCAAATCTGTGATATGCATGGCAGGCAGTATGGAATCATCACAGTACTGCAGTTGAAAATAGCACCTTTCGGTGTACATAAAGCTAGAAAGAAGACAGATTTCTCTCAAGAAAGGAGACAGTTAGTCAGACCTCTGGCTGAAAGAAACAAAGTTGATAAAAGTCTTGCAATGGACTCAAAAATTATTCTGAAAGGGGCCAGATCAACTTTCGAGCAAGAAATTTATGTATTTTGTATATATCCTTCACAACAGTAAGAGAAATCTCAGTGGGTTTAGAAATTCCAATTGGACAAGCTTGGAAGAATTACTGTGGATTTCTTAGATTGGTTTGAGCTTTTCCTCATTTTTTAGTACCTGTTTTTTACGTCTTCTTTCTCACTCCAGACAGACTAGATTTTCCCCAGTGACTATATTTCAGTTTGCCAGGTTCATAATATATCCAGTTTTGGATCCTTCCTCTTAAATCTACCTGTCCAACAATTTCTAACATCGAGAACTACTCCAGCCCTCAAAGGGGTGACTTTTCTATGTCTTTTCCATCTGTTTATATCTGTCATGCTGGAGAATATATCTTTGTCCAAAAGTTTTTCTCTCCTTTTTTTCCCCCATCCTTTCTCTGACTTCACATCCAGACTCAGTGATTTACTGTTCACTTCCTTCTAAAATCTATTTTCAATTCTCATCTTGGTACTTGCTAGTCTAATTTTTACTTTATAGAGGGTCCTTCAGAGCAGAGACAAGTTGTTAGTTGTAAAATTGCCTTGAAACACTTCAGAAAACCAAGATAAGTCACCTAAGAGCTCAAAGAAAAACCAGGAAAGTACATCCAGGAGATTTTCTCCAAAGGGCTCCACAGTGTGCTAGTTAAATGCAGTTCCTAAGTGTATGGTAAATTTAAAAAACATTTACCCCAGCAAAACAGTGTAATGAAAATTGGTTCTAGAAGTACTCATCTGTAGCAAAAAGATGAATGAAACTGCTGCATTCACTGGTCTGACACATCTGCCGGTGTTATTCCCTTCTAATATCTTTAAATTTAAATTTATTTTACCAGTAACCTACTAACTATATATAAAAAAATCAGCAAGGAGATCACATTCTCAAGATATTCTAGATTGTGTAACATCTTTCTCTATCTTCTTTTTCAAATTTTTAATAGAAAACAAATGCTTTAAAGAACAGCCACAAACCATTATAAAATAAAAGACTTTTATATTAGCCAAATGCTGTTTCAAAGTTCTGAATACCTGCTTCAATCAGATCAACACTGAAGCAAAATAGGTTTATATTAAAAACCTGTCTAATGTGTGTGTATGAGGTATATTATTAATGATTAATAACTTATTATATGTGAGAACGTATGTAAACAACAAAGCTCTTTGAGCTACAAAACTTTTCACTCAGAATTTGAATAACACTTGTATTTCAAAATATTTAGTGAATTTTTTCAGTGGAAAAACTTGACAAAAATAGAATATGATGTTTGGGTCACTGTTTATGTCTGTGCTTGTCTCTTAGACCTTCTTTTGCAGAATTTAGTGTGTTTTCCTATGATGACCCCAGAAGGATGAACATGTAGAAAATTTACTTCTCTTTACAGAATAGTATTTTGATTCATGAGACTGATACTACTGATTTGGTTTTATGTTTTCATTTTACACTACATTCGGCAATTTTTTAGTGACCTGTGTTTCTGATGATTATGAAATCTACTAGTTATAGAAAAAAAATAACTATTTTGGAGAAAAACTGTTAAACTAAAAATGTATTTGGCACTAAGGGTAACGTGCTATTGTGATTAAGTGTTTTTTCCAATAGAAGTGTTTAATTAATATAATTTATCAGCTTAGATTTTGATTTTTACACTAGTGATGTGGTTCAGAGAGGATGTATTATACCTCTTTGAATTAATATAAATATATATAAAGAGGAGGAAAGTTATGTATCTAATAGGTGCCAAAATGCTGTTGTTAGAGCATGTTTTCAGTTCAAAAATACACAAGGAGTTCATGTCAGCATGAAGTTGAGTCTGCAAGACAGTGAATTCAAGGATTAAGGTGCTGTACAGTTCCAGTGAAAGCCATGATAATGCCAGTGAACTTCAAAGAAGGCACTACATGAATTGTAATTATTGGGGCACATTAATTAACCAGAGAATTAAATATGTTATGGTAGATGAGAAGGAAGTTAATTTGTAGAGGTTGAAGCCATCAGTTTCACATACCTCTCATTAAGTTTCATTTAAAAAAATCAAGTGGCATCAAGTTACAGGTTAGTAACTGAAGGGCAGTTCACACATGGATCACTGATCTGCTACATGACTCAGAGTTCATAAGGGGTATTTTTACCTTCAGTCACCCATTTAAATCCAGCCAGTGACTCAGCCCTGAGCATCTGACAGCTGTTGGGTGTTCAGCCATGCACTGAATCGATGGGGAAAGTGCAGTCAGCAGGCAGGTGTAGGAAACCCACCACTGCAGATTTCTGAGGTCGTGGCAGGGACATGAAGGATTTGTAGCTAGCTGCTTACTGACAGAACAAGGAAGAAGACATGAGGAAACATCTTTGGGTTGTGCCAAAGGAGGGTTAGTTTGGATATTAGGAAAAATTAATTCACTGAAAGGGTTCTCAAGCACTGGAACAGGCTGCCCAGGGAAGTGGTTAAGTCACCATTCCTGGAGATGTTTATAAGATGTGTAGATGTGGTGCTTAGGGACATAGCTTAGAGGTAGGCTTAGCGTTGTGCTAGGTTATCAGTTGAACTTGATCTTAAAGGTCTTTTCCAACCAAAAGAATTCTGTGATTCTGTGAATCTCAGAAAAGGGCATGTCAGTTCTTTAGTCCCTGTCTATGAGAAAAGATCATCTCCCCATCATTAAAGGACTCAGATATGTAGTTGAGGGTGTGGGAAATTTATAAATTAGTGTACAGTGAGGTATTGCCAATACTATGAGGAGCATTCAAACTGTAGATGATCCTGAATTGCATTGGTAATTATCAGAAAGCACTTCTCCAACATGGGTAAGATCTGAAAGCACTGTATGGTTTTGCAGTCATCTTAAATCTGGTGCAGATTTAATGTGCCATGCAGAAGCCCTGCTTTACTCTGCCTTATCCTGTTGTCCAAGGTGGGATGTTGCATTTATTGAACCAATGCTGGTCCTACCACTCTTCAGCAGACTTACTATATTATTATTAGGTTGTTAGAGCAGTTTTCCTTACTGTAAGAGAAATTTAAAGCTCATTTTTGTTATTTTACAGATAACCATTGAGAGGGAAAGTGGTTTGGATGTCAGTTCACCAAAACATGGAAAAGTGGATCCAGACAACATGCCTCATGTTGGTGGAAATATGTGGGCTGGCGGAACAGGTTTTTCACTCTTTTTATTTTGGTGCATCATTGAAGGATGTCTAGGAAAGGTGCTGTGCCAGTCAAGAATTGATTTATACAAGGGCATCCTATGCTGAGAGCTGTTTCACTTGATATGAGATCCCTTTATTGCCACTGAAAATAAGTATTTGCAGTGTCTGACCTAAACTGTATGTAGCAGATCTTTATTTCAATTGCATTTTGTTATTGCTTCTTTTCATTGACCATACAGAGAATCAGCAGCTTGCATCCATAGGAACTAGGCAGAGTGATTTGCAATGTCTCTGTAGCCCCAGCAGTGTAGTTCAGGCAAGAGGCACACAGAATTCTAATTCTAAAAGGGCATGGTAGTAGCCACTATATAAAGTGGTTTGGGAACACTGTAAACCAACAAATTCTAATGAGAATACAGTCTGAATTAATGGCTTTAAGGTCCAGAAGATGCACAAGATGTCTGTGATCCTTACGCCCTTTGTAGAAGGTGGAAACCATTATAAATCTGGTCTCAACAGACTGTAAAAACAAGTATTCCACTGGAGGAGTTCTTTACTATGATAGCTATTTGGGTTATGAAATCTTTGGCAATAAATAATTCTAGTGGGGATTGTTAGTAAATTTTTCGGAATATCTGTAGGTATGACAATGGAAGCCTGAAATAAAATGCATTCTTATTTATTATTGAATACATAATCTTAATTATCTTCTATCTCACCTTAGGTGGGAGAGACACTGCTGGGTTAGGTGGCAAAGGTGGACCATATCGACTGGATGCTGGCCACAGGGTTTACCAAGTATCTCAAGCTGAAAAAGATGCTGTTCCTGAGGAAGTTAAGAGAGCTGCTCGAGAGATGGGTGAAAAGGCCTTTAAACAAAGGTGATGTGAAATTCCCTATTTTCCCTTCTATTTCCTAAAAGAATTTGAAAAAGATGTGTAAAAGGATTTTTTTTTCTTAACTACATTTATCAGCTACCTTACCCTGATCACTATCATTTAACAGAGTTTACCAGCATGTGTTTAACTGTCCTGGAAAGATGTATAGAATGATTTGTTGAATTATTTTTTTTAACAGCCACACTGTTAAAATAACTCTCTAATTTGGTAGAGTAAAACATACCTAGGTGGATAAGAAGACTGATGTGAACACTTGCCTTTTCTAAAAAGACATCTACCAGATGAACATTTATTTGAATGAAGATGAATTTAGATTGTATGCTGCTAGGAATTCATCACCTAAGGAATGTCTTTCAAAAGCCATTAAAAGCAAATTGCTTCTGTTTTGAAGATCTGTCACCAATTGGTGAAATGAATTGAACTACTGAAGCTCAGCAGACACTTTTACATGAATCACAGGTCTTCCCAGCATTAGTGTAATGCAGGGTTACTAATCAGCTATTTCCAGAGATGCACAGAGATTCAGATTTCTTCCACCGACTGAGCTCTCAAGTCAACCTCTGGTACTTGGCATTAAAAAAAGCAAAATATATTGACAGTCATTCCAAATGAGTTTTACATTTCAGCTCAGGACATATTGCAATGTGAGTGTCTGTCTGAGTATCTGTCTGAGAGCAGAGTGTACTAGACACAGATTAAAACGTTAGAGCAAATAAATTTAGAAGCATCTTAATCAGCCCACATTTTGTTGGTATTAATAAAGTGATTCCTAGTGCAGGGCAAATCTGGGTACTGTGAGGAGCAGGCAAGATTGCCATCTGCTTCAACTGATTTATAAATAATTAGTCTGTTAACCATACAGCACACACATTGCATGAATCAGTGTACTTAAAAACAGCAATTCATCTGCTGTCTTCAAGTTTGTTGTTGGGTTTTTTTAAGCATGGTTTTGTTACTAAATTACCTGGACCATTTAAAAAGAGATAGGGGTATTGTATAGAAATTTGTAAGTGCTTCACATGAAAACATCCTGAAAGGAAAAATACCTTTTAATAGTGACTTAACTCATACAAGCAGTATAGAGAAATTTAAATGTAAAGTAGTCACTTTTTGTTTTCAGAGGGAAGGCAGAGCTTGGTTTGGAGGTTTTTTTCCTGATGTTCTTTGTGGGGGGTGTTCAGTGGGAAAACTGTTTTTAAAACTTTCTGCATCCCCATTCCTCTAAATTACTTATCAATTGCTTGATAATAGGAACAGTCAATATATACTGTCTTGGATACTATACATCTTTGTGTGCAAATGCACATATATGCACCTGGCATGCTTTGATGAGTTTCTACCTATCTGTACAGTGGTTTGCAAAGTTTATACTGTGAGAAATTCCTGGATACTGCAACATGTTGTGGAAACAGTGCAGCTGTGTCCTGTAAAATCTGAGTATTTGCATGGGACATAACAATGCTTGTCCTATGAAAATAAAGTGAGCTGGCATGTGCCAGCTGTAAATGTAGCCTGTTCTGAAACCACATTTGACTTGCTTTATTATTCTGTATCTCCTGGATAGTTTTGGAAACTAACAGATAAAAGCTAAGAATGGAGAGGTTGAAGGTCTCGAGCTGAAGAAAAAAAAAAGAAGGGCGACTGCAAAATGTGCTGCTTTCTTTATACATAATTATCTGGAAGGGAGAATTTTAATATGAAACTATTATTTTCCTGGCTAGATAGTACTGCTAGCAGAAAACATTTTAAATTGCCCTGCTTCAATAGAATGACGTTTGCAACTGCTCTTGAATAGATGCAATATTTTTCATGGTATTTTTGTGAACTAGTTCTTGCCTTAGATTGATGCAAAATCTTATCTAAGTAAAACTGCATGTGAGGCTTTTTTTGTTTTGACACAAAATGTTTTCTTCATTGATATGTAGGTGCTGAAGTCTGTTTGCAGGATCCATGAAATAAAGTGTATAGCACCAAGTTACCTTTTTTTTCCTCTAGTGAGTAACAGTTGGCTATAATGTCCATACATTCAAAATAAAAGAAAGACCTAGACATACTAAAGGCAACCAATTTTTGAAGTTTGATTTTAATATTACCATTAAAAGGCTGGTCTAGACACCAGTTTTGATCTGGACGTCATTGTCTCTCTTCTTTCATTCTCATGGATAGAATATCTTCCAGGGAAGTAACTTGTATTAAAAAACTTACCAGTAGAAGTACAACTGGCCTATACATGCTTTACTATCCGTTTATATTTCATTTATAAGTCAGTAGTTTCAAATAAATGTGAGATTTATGCCGTTATGAAGAGCTTTTGTTTGAAATAAGCTCTGCACGGATGGGCTGATACTTTTTAGCTTAGGACTGAACCCAGCCATGTGCTGTCTGGTAGGGTGGGCAATACACAATTGCTGCCTCTCTACATGATGCTGGGTCATGGGAAGTACCTAATGGTGCACACTTCCAGCATACCCACCTGTCCCCTACTTCTTTCTTCACCATTAGACCTCTGTAATTAAACTCCAGTTGTGATTTTCACCAGTTTAAGAGTATCTGCATAGCTACAAAGTTTAGAAAATTTATACTGAACTTTATGTGGTACATGTTAACTTCTAGGAAAAGCATATATCTTTTTGTACCCTGCAGATGTTGCTGTCCCTGGAGAGAGACCTCTGGACAGAATAATGTTCAGTGACATGACTCATTTTTTTGTGAGGGAGCCCATTATTGTTGGTGTTTATCTAAAACTTCTTTGTTTCAAGGTTTCATCATTTTATGAAGCACAAAGATAGGTATTTGAGACAGAGTTACTAGTTGCAGGTCTTCAAGGACAGATTTTATAGTGTGTCTTTACTTAACCTTTGTGTTAAACTGTGGATCATGACGTGTTTAAAATACTTCGAAGATGAAGTAATGAATAGACACTCACAATCCCTTTATGTACAGATAGCAACACCTGAGCCAATAGCACCTTTAGAATTTGATGACAGTTTTCAGAACATCTGATTTACTTCCCAAACATTAAAACAGATTAGGAGAGAGGCAAAGGATTAGTAAATTTAATGAGTTTTAATGCCATCCCTGGAGACAGGGATGATCACCTGCCTTTTCAAAAATACACAAAAGTGGCTGCCATTTCTTTGATTCGTCTCTTCTTTCTGGTTATTACAGAATTTGCCTGTTATCAAGTAGGCTTGTAGTTTACATATGTAAATGATGATATGTTTCTTTCCTAAATTATTCTTAACTCCCTATTCTTTGCTTTAGACTGAAAGAGATTCAGATGAGTGAATATGATGCAACAACTTATGAAAGGTTCTCTGGAGCAGTCCGACGTCAAGTCCAGTCACTCCGTGTCATCTTAGACAATCTGCAGGTAATCTTAGATTCACTTATACAGGAACATGGTGACCTCACTACATTAGGCCCCAAATACTGTCCTGCTGATGTCCTGTTAGCACCTGATGACCATACCTTTAAGGACTAAAAGCAGATTCAGGTTATAATTACATTTAGGAAAAACAGTATCATATCACTATTACAAAGGCAGCTTTCAAGTGGATCCCAGTGATCACTTTTGCAGGAGCACAGTTTTGTGAACTAAAATACTATACATTATTAAAAGAAGATTTGGCAGTGTATAGATCACAGCTTTTGTCTTTACCTCCTGTCTGAAAGACATTTTTTGCTTGTAAGTCCAAATGCTATAGGGGTGAGGAGAAATTCACTCCAGGCCATAGCTTTACTGATAGGCTGCTGAAAACGTGATTTTTTTTCTCAGGTTTGTTTTTAACTCTTGCTAATAACAATAGGTGTAGCCCAAATTTAAGTGGAATCTGTGAAAAACCACCACTACCCTTTCTTCTAGTAATTTGTCCTGCAGTTGTTCCAGATTTCACTATTACTAGTGTTCATATACAGGGTAAATAAAAGAAGGAGGGGGAATCTGCTAATCTTTAGTGCAAATTAAAATAAAATAATATTACTCCTTATAAGACATCTCTGATTAAAATACTTCTGTTGAAGGCTACCAACCACTGGTGCAAACATAACTTAGTCTGTTAGTTAGTCACTGTGCTGTGTCTCATGCACAACTTTTTCTGTGGGATTTACAGACATCGTAATTACATTTTGCTTTTTTGGGTTTTTTTTGTAAACGTGGTTTTGATGTCTTTCAGTGTAAAGAATTACTGCAGTGGTGTGTACTGTGATCAGCCATCACCATGCTCCTTAGTTATGGTATCTAGCACATTTTCTAATTTCATAAGCAATGCAATGGATACGTATGCAATATTTTTTAATCAAAATGGTCACAGTATATTGCAATAGTAACTGGTTATACAACCCATTATGCCCTTTCTAATAAAATATCAAAACAAGGTATACATATAGTAGTTCTGGTTTTCTCTTAAAATTGTAAATGCTTTTAAATGTACATTTCCTTTTAAGCTCATGAAAATGACATACTGAAAATTCTTTGAAGCTTTTCTGTTCTAGATATGCATTGTATAACACATGAACTTACAGCGAGTTTTTTCAGCTTTTATAAAAGGAAATAAATTCTTTGCATTTCCCCTGGAAGAGACAGATGCCAAGTAGCCTAAATAATTTTTAGCATTATGTCCCTGCCCATGGCAGGGGGGTCTGGAACTAGATGATATTTATCTAGATGGCCTTCCAACCCAAACCATTGTATGAGTCTACAATTTTTGAAACAGTCAGCATTCCTTCCTACTTTAGGAGAGAGTCTGAACTCTGTTTTCCTTCAATAAAATTTCTGCTGAAATGCTGCCTCTTGTTGTCTAAGCTTCAAAAGGTATTAAATGATTTTTAAGTATGTCCATAGTTAAAAGCAATTTAGTTCTCACACTGTTGTTCCTTGAACAGCAAATAGACACAAAGCTAAAGCATTGCCAATGACACAGTAGTGAAACTAGTTGAGAATTTGCTCAGGAAAGCCACAGCTTTATAATTTTCCATTCTTTGTCCATCCTGCCTGCTGAAAGGAAGGAAATGACTGAAATTTCACAAAACAGCAGCCCTGAGGAAGCATTAAGGATCTACCTCTGGTGCAGTACTTACAGTAGTTAAAATGACTAAGAACAAAGTCATCCCATCTGCAGTATCCTGGAAGGTGCATGAGTCATTTTAGACAGATTCTGCTCCCCCAGCAACCTGTTGTCCCCAGGAGCCTTTATTTTTTCATGGTTAGTTGGAGTGTCATTGGAATCTAACTGGGTTATCCTACTGTGTTTTTCACAGCAGCAAAACTTCCACAGAGTGACATGCTGGTGGAACATGTAGACATCACTTGGAATTTGCAGGTGTCTTTTTGTGGTGTTACACAACTCTTTGGGCAGCAAAGGGACTGATAATCCTATGTAAGAAGGGACTTCAAATTTACATCCCAAAGCTTAGTTAGTGATAGTAGAAAATACCAATTGGTACTAACTCAGGGATGCCAAAGTGGGTTAAAGCTAGGTTGACTGTAGTGCCAGGAAAATGTATCTGGGAGCACAACTGATTGAATTCACTTTTTCACTTTCCTCCTCTGTGATTGAATAGAAAACTGAGGTTTCCATGTACTGGCATTGGTCTTTTCTCAGGAAGCATCCATAAAGCTTTTGACACTACCTAACTAAAAAAGCTGTGTTTGTCACAGCTATGTAAATCCTATACTGTAAAATTTCATCAAAATATCTTCCTTGTGGCTTTGTATCTTCATAAGTAAGTATTATATTAGTCTTGAGTGACTGTAGGCAATAGGCAGTAGTCCAGAACTCCTTCTTCCATACACACCAGAAAGAAAAACTCATAAACTTTGACCAAAGCAAAATCAGAGATTCTCTGAGCCTTAAGAAGCCATCATCTGACTTCTCAAACTGTACAAAATCATAAAGATTCATCCCCTCAAATCCCAGCCTTGCAGTTTACTGGGGATTTGTAATGCAACACTTCCTGCTCATCAGAGAGCAGCTGATTCCTGAGAACCAAATTTTAAGGCAGTTTGTGTCCTGCTGGGTATTTGATTTGCCTCAAGCTACTTACCAGCAATTTGCTGACAGTGCAAATGCACTATGTATGTATACATTTAAAATATTTTTTGCTTACTAAGTTTACTATTTGGATTATCAACCTGCTGATTTCAGCAGAAATTAAACATGAAACCCATATATGAAGACTTTTCTGTCTTTAGATGTATCCTACATATTTTGAATCAGCAAAAACCTATCCTTTGAAAACATGGTTAAGTATGTTGTTTATACTATTAAAAGACTTGAGTCTGTAGTTGAAAGTGCTTACCTCTATGTACAGGAGTTCCATGAGTATTTGAGTTCCTGGATTGTAATATGTGTTCATCAAATAAGGCTGTAAGTAACCTGTGTTCTTTTCAAGAAAATAAACATTCAGTGGACTGTCTGCTGAGTATCATAATTTTCAAGGTTTTTTTCTTTTCTTAAAGACAAGTATAGTTTGTTTTTAATATTACTTTAAAATAAACCACTTAGCACTTGCCTCACAGAAATACTACTTAGTTCTACCTTAAAATCTTTGCTGTTTGGATGGAGAAATCTGACTGTGATTCTGAACAAACTACACAGATTTCTGGCACAGTTACAAGCAAAAGTGTTAACATTTCCGCCATCCCATGTTAAATCCCATTTATAAAATGACTTAAAGAAGAAAAAATTAAAAAGGGAACATGTTCTTTGTCAGTGTTCATTTCTCTCTCAGAGAAAAAGGGCAGGAGACCTATGAAAATGTGTTCAGTTTCTTTGATTTATGCCAAAACGATCGCATCAATACAAAGAAAACTCAGTATGTGTTCAGTATGTCTTATATTGCTTTTCCTTTGTAGGCCAAGGGTAAGGAAAGACAATGGCTGAGACACCAGGCTGTTGGAGAGCTAGATGATGCCAAAATCATTGATGGGCTGACAGGAGAAAAAGCCATATATAAGCGACGGGGAGAACATGAGCCACAAGTAAGAGTCCAACAAGTAGCAGGGCAACAGGGGGAAGAGCTTCACTGATTTTCTGATTTCATAGTGGCTGCACCACATCAGTGTTTGGAGTTTGAGTAAGTTACATAGATGAGAAACTCAGAAGAATCATCTCTGGCTTGGGAAGTCCCTGGCACTGTGGCTACCACAGGATGGAAAATTTGCTTTACCTCTTCTTACGGAGTTGGTCACCCTCAGCAAGAGGATGCTCATCTAGGCAGTGCTTTGTTTTGATCCAGTGCAATAGTTTTTATGTTCTTATTTAATATTTTAATGAGCTGGTGGTGATTAGCAGAAAACATCTGGTTTGGTTTTAAGGAAAAGGAAAATGTTTTCTCACTGATTTAATTTTTGTTAATAAATACCCAAATATTCTAGGAAGTTAGAAATCAGAGGGCTTTGTACATGTTTTCTCCTTATTCTAGGACATGCAAAGAATTTCAGCTTCCACAGATATTTGGATAAAAATCATAGTGGGAAAAAAGTGTGAGGAAAAGCCATTAGGATACAATAAAGTTGTCTGTCCTTTGGCAGAATTCAGCTGTTCCTTAGAAGACATTATGGTCAGGCCTGTGTGAGTCAGAAGCAGAGAAACCACTTGAATCAGACCAAAAAACCTGACCAAAATTGGTGTGGGGCTAGTCCATAATATTTAACAGTAATACTTCATAACAGACTGCTATTTTTAAATACACTAAAAAATTATTTTTTTAAGTAGCTGAGTACAAGATCATCTTGCACATGAGCTACCCTCATCAGTGAATCCTTGCTTCTTTTTATGCCACTTGGTCCTGATATCTGTTTTTTGAACAGTTTATGGAACTTGTCACAGCCTGTGTGAAAGATCAGTAAGGGAAAAGTTATTAGATCTTCATTTCTCTTTTTTTCAAATTTTTTTTTACTCAATGTATCAGTTTAAAGACTGTAAAAATAGTTCAGTTGGGGGAAAAAAAAGGCAGCTTTAAGGTTTTAATAAAAAAAAACAAAATAAATGTAAGATTTAGTGGGCCCTCTCTTCCCCTTTCTTTTTGGGAGGACAAGAATGCCACGGTCTATTAAGAGAATAATTGAAAGAATAAAGCACACGAATATTTTCAACCCTTTACAGGCAAAAGAACCGTTTTAAGTTAATTTTTTTTAATTTGACTGGGTTTTTTTGACAGTTCATTTTTAATAGATAGCCCTTTACTTGTCTCATTACACACTAGTAGAACACCTCCCTTGAATGTTCTGTGCCAAGAATTGTTAAAAAGATGGGGATTGTTTTCAGGAAAAAATAATGGTTTTCGCATCAGAATGAAGAAGAAACTAGTAGTTAAACAGAACAAAATTTTAAACATTTTTGGAATGTTGTTGACCTCAGCAGACAAGTTTTTACAGTCTTATACGAGTCTCTGTTAGTACTGTAAGCCAAGAAAAAGCATTTCCATTATAAGCCTTGGAAGAAAGAACAAATTTTAGAGTCTTTTTATTGAAATAAAATGCTAAGAATCAAAACTGAGACAGAAAAAGTGTTTTCCAGACAACCACGCTTAGAATTTTTTGAGGTATTTTTATTGAAGGTGAGGGAAAAGAACGAATCAAGGTGTCTGTCAAGTAACTGGTTTGAAACAGAAAAAAAATGATAAAATCCTTTTGTTATTTTTTAAAATTTATTTTTAAATAAACGATGTTTGCTGGATGCAAGTTTCTTACTTCACCAGCTCCACTGGGTTCTCTTTCTGAAATGTTTTATGATTACTGATGTTGAGCTCTCCCATTTATATGGTGTGGGGTTGGGTTTTTTTTCTGCTATGTTTCCCTGTCAGCCTGGGAGCCCCCAGCAGAAGCCCAAACGCTTGCGCCTGGTGGTGGATGTTTCGGGCAGCATGTACCGCTTCAACGGGGTGGATGGGCGGCTGGAACGCTCCATGGAGGCTGTCTGCATGGTCATGGAAGCTTTTGAGAATTATGAGCACAAATTCAAGGTAATTACAGCCCGTGGTTATTGCACAGACTATGTGGAGCAGTGGAAAAAAATGGTTCAGCAGTCAGGCGAGCCAGAGGACGTTATTCATTCCCGCAAGGAAATAAAGACATTAATCTGTTTCTAGCAACCTGAAAAATAGGACTAGTGAATGGATAACATCACACGCTTCAGCAGGAAAGAATTCAGTTCAGTGAAATTTGCTGCCTTTTCTGTATAAAGCTGTTTATTTGTTTCTTTGAGCAGAAACTCTTAAGCCTACAGAACACAAGTATATATGAGCTTCAGGATGTGCAAAGTTGCCCTGTCTGTCCATCTGCCCAGAGCACAGACAGTAGTACTTTGTCAACCGAAAAGTCCAACCTTCTTTGTCCCTCACTTGTGTTCTTTCAGTTACCTGTAAGCAAGAAAACAATTTCTTGTACTATAAGATACAAGATACGATAGTAGATTCCAAGTGTTATGTAATGTTAGCCTCCAAAGGAAATCTTAATAAAATGTATTTGTTGTCTCAGCAAGGCTTAACAAGGTCTAGGTATGTCCCTTTGACCTTAAAAAAGCCAGGAATGTTCCTGACATGCAGAAATGGACTAAAAAAAAAAAGTGGTCATTTGTTAGTGTGAAGAAGTGAAGGAAAGTCACGGGTGGAGCTGTGTTGTCTTGTGTGCCAGAGTCCATGTTGTTCTACATACTCACAGAATCAGAATAGAATTGTAGAATGGTTTGGGTTGGAAGGGATCTTAAAGATCACCTGGTTCCAACCCCCCTGAATGGTCAGGGACACCTCCCACCAGACCAGGTTGCTCAAGGTCCCATCCAGCCTGGCCTTGAACACTGCCAGGGAGGGGGCAGCCACAACTTCCTTGGGCAGCCTGTGCCAGTGTCTCCCCACTCTCACAGGAAAGAATTTTTTCCTAATGCCTAACTTAAATCTCCCCTCTTCAAGTTTTAAACCATTTCCCCTTGTCCTCTTGCTACACACCCACCCCAGCTTTCCTGTAGATACTGGCAGATACTGGCAGGTTGCTGTAAGGTCATCTCGGAGCCTCCTCTTCTCCAGGCTGAACAGCCCTAATTTCTTCAGCCTGTCTTCATAGGGAAGGTGCTCCAGCCCTCTGATCATTTTAGTGGCTCTCCTCTGGACACATTCAAGGAGCTCCAAAACTGGACACAGCACTCCAGATGGGGTCTCACAGGAGCAGAGCAGAGGGGGAGAATCACATCCTTTGACCAGGTGTCTATGCTTCTTTTGATGCAGCCCAGGACACTGTTGGCTTTCTGGGCTGCAAGTGCACACTGATGGCTCATGTTAAGCTTCTGGTCCACTACCACCTTCAGGTCCTTCTCCTCAGAGCTGTCTGAAATCCTTTCTCTTCCCAACCTGTATTCATGTGTGGGATTGCCCTGACCCAGGTGCAGAACCTTGTACTTGGCCTTGTTGAACTTCATATGGTTTGCACAAGTTCACTTCTCAAGCCTGTCCAGGTCCCTCTGGATGGCATCCCTTCCCTCCAGTGTATTGACTTCACCACAAAGTTTGGGATCATCAGCAAACTTGCTGAGGGTTCACTGTCCATGTCACCAACAAAGATTTTAAAAGGAGATGGATAAGTGAGGTGTCAAAAGTTGCTATTTGCATGATTCTGTTTTGGGGAATGAAAAGGGAGAATCCAGCTGCAAGAAGGAGAAGGACGTGGCCCTAAATGGTGACTGGGAAATAGAATGACAGATGGTGTTCAGTGTTATTAAATGTAAAGTGCTGCAGGTGGAAGAAAGCCATTCTGATTTTAAATACACAATTTGGAAGTCTCATCTAGCTGTTAGTGCTCATTCTCAGCTATATATTAGTGCTCAGAAAAGAAAACTTTTAATTATATGACATGGCTCTCTGAACACTCAGTGCCCACCAGCTTTCAAAAAAGCTAATTGAATGTTAGATACTGAGAATAAAGCAGAAAGCCTCAGAATGTCTGTGTGGACATCCATAGTGTATTCACATTGGAGTAATGTGTGAGATTATGGTCCCCCATCTCAAAAAAAGTTACTGTAGAGCCAAAAAAGAAGAGAGGGTGACAAAGATTGCAAAATGTCTGGAAGTGTCCTCATATGAGAAATGGCTAAGTAGGCAAGAACCGCTCAGTTTCGAGGAGATAAAAATCAAGGAGGTGGTAAAATAATTGAGCAAAATCAGAAAAGTGACCAGGGGGCAGGTGTTCATTCTGTTCTACTGCAGACAGTGGGGCCCAGTAACAGCCCCTTGTTTCAAGGCTGACCAGATCCAGTGTGAACTCTGTCACCTTCAGAGCTGCTTTTGCCCAAGAGAAGAAAAGTATTTTCCTTTTCCACGTCTCTTTGTTCTGCCTCATTGGAATTAGATTCACTCAAAGCATAATGTCTACAAGGCTGGACCAGAGGTGACTGGGACAGCAAGTCAGATGTGGTCTTATATTTCACTGGCCACTGAAGTCATCCCCCAAAATTAGCACAAGTAGAAGTGTTGATTAGCTAGTTATGTTCAAATCATATTCTTAACATGATCCACTGAGTAGGCTGAAGTTATCTCCTTTCAACCAACATTACACAGTCCTCTCATATCAGAAATCTCCTGTGTATGTGCTGATGGTCTCCTTGAGTCATTCCTTTGATAAAAATAAGTAGCAGTGCTGAAATCTCTATCTTGAAAACACAGTGAGGTGTGGGGTTTTTTGTATGCTGTTTTTGTATTCTCTGGTATAGCAGTTGCTACACCTGCATGAATGTGATCAATAACCAGAGCTCATGCCAGTTCTTGCATTTCTAATGAGTGCAATTAGGTCTTTGGAGAGTAACAGATTCTTTTAAAATATCAGTAACTCCATTCTGTAAAAAACTGACACTTTGCAAGATGTTGCTAATTTTTTTCAGGACAAGGCTGAAATTTGGGTATGTCTGCAAAGAAAGCCATGAATTTCTCACTTCTAAATGAGGAACCATTTGCAAAAAGATAAAGAAATATGTAACTGTTGCATTCAGGGAGAAATATGCTGCTTATCACTTTTCTCTACCTATTCCTTATTCTCTTCTTGCCTGGTTTCATAAAATTAGACTTTTTTTGCCTTCAGATATGCCTGCTGCTATCTGTGCCTGTTGTAGCCCCATCTGCAAGGGTTACAGCAATGTATGCTGCAGGCCTTGCTGAGCAAAGCATTCAAAGGGGATTTTCTTAGTGTAAACTTTGGAAACCAATTCTTGGCCTTTGCTCAAGATCACTTTTCTGCTGGTGCTTGGTTTAGTTCTCTCCTAAATAAAGTTGTGAATCAAACAGTTGGGCTTTTCCTTAGGTGTTTTATCTGACCATCTGCACTTTCCCCATGCCTGCTACCCCTTGGTATCACTGATGATGTAGATTGTCTGATTTGCCTTCACAGCACAGGATGAAGGTAGAGAGTAGTGTGTCCCTGACTTCTAAAGGAAGCTAGGTATGTGATTGTACCAAACAGGTAACAAAATAATCCTTCATAAAAAGTCAAACAAGTGCCAGCAGGTATTTGTTAGCTTTTAGTGCTTGCATAAGACACCCTGCCTGCTTACATTTCCCATAAGGGCAGGCAGTGAATCATTCCTTGTCAAGGGGGATATTGGAGTTTCATCCCACAGTTCAGAAATCCATTTAAATTAACAGCCATGTTTTAGAGCCCTCCCTCCAATGTCATCTCATCCATGCTTCCTCTGAAGTGCTTTATTAAAGAAAAGAGTGGGAGTGACTGAGGTAATAGAAGCCACATTCTCAGCATTATCCTAATGGAGGTTAAATATGGTCCTACAAATGCCCCTTGACCCTTTTGAATGTGTGGATGCATCACTTAAACGTTTAAGTTATAAGAAGCAAGTTATTTTTTTAGGTTGGTGTTCTTACATCTTTTGTACATCTTGTTTTAGGTGCCAATTATTTGAAAATGTACAGAAGGGCAGTTTGTTCTTTGTTTTATCTGAAGGAATATTATGTCTGTCCTGCAACCCTTGTGGTTTTTATATCATTCCTAATTTCCATCATTAGCACAGAAGATGGCAGATTTAGGAGGCGTGTCCAGTAAATCATCCAACAGGAGCTTTATGAAGCCTTTAGAATATTGCCAGGGGTTCAATAAACTGCATGTTGTGTAACTGGTAGGAAAAGCCCAAATTGTTATTGATCACTCTATTGAAGGGTATTGCAGATTTTATGTGCCCAGCATTTCCCACTTGTAGAATTTACTATGGAGGCAGCACTGCTAATTCAGGGGAAAAAAGAAATGTTGCACATGCTTGGCAGAGTAGTTTCTTTTAAATAATAAACAAAAGATTTGAAATAAATTCAGGAAACATACAAGTTCGATGTTTTCCAAAGAAGACATGACTTCATAAAGATCTAGCCCTCTGGCTGAAGCATGTCTAATTCACACTGCCTTTTCCATTCAGCATGCATCTTTCAGCTATTTTAATGCCTTCAGAAATTAAACCTTTTGGCATGGCAGCTGCAGAAGACAAAGTCTTCCATTTTACCCATTTTAAGCAGTAGCAACCATCAATTCAGTGCAAAATGTGACAGTGGAACAGGGATTGTTTTAACCTGCAGGGAAAGAAACCAACAAAATTATGCTTTTTTGAGAGATGTGTTTACCTATTGTATGCTCACAGCTCTGAACAGAGTAGTTCTTGTCTCAGTGTACCAGAGACTGTTGAAAAACAAGCTGCTGTCTACCACAATAATAAATTAATTCAATTAAGCCTGCACTGTAGCAAACATGTATTTTACTGCTGAATTTGTCCTAGGGGTCCATGCTTGCAATCTGTTTTTCTAAAGCAAAACAAAACTCAGTTCCTAGTAAGATTGTGTCACAGCTCTTCTCTCACTTGTAACTCCATCCCTTTAAATTCTCCTAGGGAATTTATGAGAAAAATTAACAGATCCTTACTTCTCAGAGGCCCTTTTTCTCTCCTTGACTTTAACTACTCTGAAGGAAGGAAACTGGTGTTGACAAAGCACTTGTGTGCCTGCATGTGTTGGCCAGGACTGTGGAGCTGTCTGAATCCTTTCTTTAAAATGGGCACACCAAGATAACATCAAATCACAAAAAGTTCATTCTACTAGAACACAAATCAGGAGGCAATAATTTATGAAGGAAAACCTGGGTGAGAGATTTAAATCCTCCTTCTTTGCCCTTGCAGAGTAAGCTCCAGTTTTACATCTGTCCCAGATTCTGTAGTTTCACAAGTTGCTATGGAACCCATAGATTCTCCGGGGGCAAAAACCTTCCTTTTGTCCCCTCTCAAGCTTGGCTGTGAGCCTGACATCCCTCTCTCCCAAAGAGGATCTTCCAGGCTGCAGCCCTATATTGACTTAAGTCAATCCAAGTCAGTGCTGCTACATTCCCTTCCCCTCATTTGCTGGGGCCAAAGTCCAACCTCACTGTTTGAGGAGTTAAACTGCCCAAAAGCAACCTCACACTCATTAGGGTTTGGCTACTCTTGGTCCTTATCTTGTCTTCCAGGAGGTTCAGGGGACCATGGAGACCAGCAGGTGAGGGCTGGTGACTGCAGCACTTCTCTTCCACAGCATGGCAGGATCTCACCCTGCTCAGGGGAGACCTCATCACTCTCTACAACTCCCTGAAAGGAGGGTGTAGCCAGGTGGGGGTTGGTCTCTTTTCCCAGACAACTTTCAACAAGACAAGAGGACACGGTCTTAAGTTGTGCCGGGGGAGGTTTAGGTTGGATATTAGAAAGAATTTCTTTACGAGAGGGTGATCAGGCATTGGAATGGACTGCCCGGTGAGGTGGTGGATTCTCCGTCCCTGGAGACATTTAAAATGAGACTGGATGTGGCACTCAGTGCCATGGTCTAGCAACCGCAGCGGTGGGTCAAGGGTTGGACTTGATGATCTCTGAGGTCCCTTCTCACCCGGCTAATTCTATGATTCTATGATTTTTGGGAGGCTCTGCTAGACCCAGAATGCAGCAGCCACCACGAAGCAAACGGCCACTTCTTCCCTGCTGCCTCAGCACATTTTTTTTAGTCACAAATAGCATAGTAAACTGTCAGCAAAGAAAAAAACCAAAAGCAGTTAACATCTGTTAAACATAAATACACATACTTGGGTCCGTGCATGGGCACATGTGGAGAATAATAACCATGTAGCCAAGGAGGGAGCAGACAGGACGTGATGTTCCCAGGTAAAGGCCTTTACAAGCCTCTGCTAGTTTGCAGAGATCATTTCAGCCTCACCTTGCCTGGACCCGGAGTGCACGCTCCCTCCTTGTGCAAGAATGTGGAGGACACTTTCTGTAGGGTCAACCTCTGGTGCTTCATCTGGGAGCTCCAGCAAGTTCCCTGTAGACAGACTGTCACACTGAGTTTAAACCCAGCATGAAAGGTTGGTCTGTTGTTCATATGTGCCAAGAATCAAAATAATATTCCCAAATGGGAAAGTTTGGCCTGTTCCCATGAACTCAGTATAGAAGAGCTGATACCAGGACACCCAGTGGGAGAGGTCTATGAAATGCTGGGAAGGAGGGAGCTCGTTATGAAGGAACCAGCTGCCTTTTTACAGAGGAGAATGACAGCATTTTGTTTCAGGTAATTAAGCTGTCGATTTAAAAGTGATGCTGAATACAAAACTGCTCAGCAAAGGACGTGCAGGGTTTTGTAATTAAGAGCCTACCCTGAAGATCTGTGGGCATTTCTGACATTATGTAAGAACCACATTACTGCTGTATATTTTCCACTCCGTTAAACCACTGCTTTATTTAGCTCCTCTGATTTGAATAATCTCTAGTTTTTGAAACAATACACATGCACACTCTCTAAGTGCGTGATTCACGCTGGGGATTTATTCCTGTATTAATTCAGAAGGATGTCAAACGCAACCTCAACATCATTCTCAAAATTTGTGCAACTTGATTTGCCATGTCTTTTCTCCTGGAAAGATGATGGTTTGGGGAAGACAGAAGCACCAGCTAAGTATTCATCAGGAAAGAGAGAGACTGAGGAATAATTAGTAATAAGAAATAGGTTTTGAAGAGAAGGCATGTGTCCAACTGGAAGCTTTACATGAGGCTGGGTAGCAAACACAAGAAATGGAAATCTGAGCACAGGAATGTGAAAGCCAACAGGGCAGAATGAAATGGCAATACATGGGGACTAAGTTATATAAAGATTTCCAGGGGGAAGGAATTCTGGGCTATGTGAGGTCGTCATTAAATGATTTGACACTGTGTGAAGTAATGCGGTACGTTTGCTGTTTTGCAGAGGGCTGTGTCACCTTTAAAAATGTTTTCCAGCTGCTATAGCTTTCTTTTACTCTTCATATATTTTTAAGCAACTTAGTGCTATGGAAACAATTAAAAAGAGCTTTGTCTATAGGGAACAGCATTTTTCCAGTCTCTGGAACTTGACATACGCTATATAAAGTAGTCTTAGATCAGAAAAAAAAGAAAAAAAAATTAGAAAGTCTACGAAGATGAGACACACCTCTTACCAAATGATTATGTGGGACTTTAGGGATGGTGAATCCAGAAGGGACCTACTGACAGTACTTAAATAAAAGATAATTGAGATGCAAAATATTTCACAAGGGCTCCCTGTCAAGTAAAGGCAGGTCTATGCCAGCTATTCAGGGTTAAATACAGGCATGTTCATGTTGAGGAACTGCCAGCTCAGGTCTCTCTGGGCTCAGCACTGTGCACTGTGCTCTATTACTTGGTGTAGACAACTCTTAAATCCACTTTTGTCCTGCTCATGAATTCCCCCAAGGGTGACTGCCACATCCACCGCACAAAGGGCAGGGCAGGACCTTGCCATAACTCAGCTTGTCTTGGTTTTCATGTAACAACAATAAAACTCTCACATAAAACAAAGGCCTTCCCAGTATTACATCATTTGTTCAACAAGACTTTTGAACTATTACAGCTCTACATGTCATGTTTTAGCAGCATCTTTTACAGGAGAATGATGCACTCATCTTCTCCTTTGAAAATGTACAGAGTCTTAAGGAGCTGGACTTCTCGACATATGTTCAGCAATTACTTTGATCTGTTATGTACAAAAATAAGGAGTGCTGATTTTCCAAAAAGAAGGCTTGTAAAACTTCTTTTTTTTCAGAGCAGAATGAGGTCACCAAAGTGATCCATCAAACATGGGAGCTGTTCTCAGACAATGCACTTCTTGTTTGTCAGACTCAAGAAGACAAAAGTTGCTACTTTAAAAAAATATGTAGACAATGTGAGAGGGCAAGGTCTTGATCTTATGCATCACAGCTCTGCAATTGGTGGGGGGTTGAGGTGAAAAACAAACCGTGGAAATAAATAACTGTTCTTTAATTTCATTATTTAGTGTTTCTTTCCCGTGTTTGCATGTTGGTGAGAAATTGCAAGTTGTTCCCTGAAGTAGTCCATAAACAGAAGCAGGGAACAGGATTTGGGTTTTCTTGTTTAAAGCAAATTGCCTTTAATCTATCTCATGTCATTGTCACCCAAAAGCCATTTGTGTCTAGCAGATGACTGACAAAGTTTCTTTCTTGCAGTACGATATTGTTGGACATTCAGGAGATGGCTTCAACATTGCCTTGGTTGGAAGTGACAAAGTTCCCAAGAACAATAAGCAGAGATTAGAGATTCTTAAGGTAAATCCTACTCATAAGTGATTAATTAAGGATTTTATGGCTGCAAAGATAAAATTGCAGGTACATCGCAGGTGAGTGAAATAAAAGAAAGACAAGAAAGTGACATCTGTGTATTTGCATAAAGCTGACACAGGACCTTTCAGAGACTTAGCAGAAAACAAATTTTGGCCAAATAGTAGAAGCTCAGTATGCCTCTTTCTGGACTGCTGTGTCATAAATTAGTCAATCTGACTGCCTGTCAAAGGATATAGAAAGTTCCAAACATTATGCAGTGATAATGATAGCTCTGCCTAAAAAAAATGTGGTGATATTATTAGCACATAAGTGACTAATTAGAACCATAGAGGAATACCAGGCTGGTGATTGAGCCTGCTTCCTTCAAAAAGTGATGTGTCACAGTAGCAGTGGCAAAATGTGTCTGTGCTGGGCTCAGAATGTGCTGAATCACAATTGCAAAGTGTGGGTATTCATCAGAACTTCACTGCAGCAGGACGCAGAAAAAATGAGTGTATTGCAGAATTTACCTCATTGGCAGCTTAATAGGTGAGAACTGTGTATCTGAGCTTCCTTCAAAAAGATCAGCAGTTAAGTGAGTTAGAAGGACTGGATTTTCTCCTGTCTAGAAGTCCTCACCTTCTGCATAAGAAACAGCTTCATCGATGTAAACAGTGTATTTATTTCATAACAGCTCTACCAAACCATTTCAGTATTCTTAAAGCATGCTGCCAATGCCATGAGTCAAATATTTGGTAACAGATGTGGCACTATTAGAATTTGCAAGTCTACTGCAACTTATAAACAGCCAGGAGCTGGTCACAGTATTAGGGAACTAAGTCATTTCTTGTTTTTTTTCCTTAAATAGATAGGTATGTAGATACTGAAAATGTAGCAAATCGAAGTATTTTACCTTCCCTGAGGTCCAGTCTAATTCTGTCCATGCGTGGATTTTGTTTGTTTGACCTGCTGTGTTCTTAAGAAATGATGATTATCTTAAAATATGATGTATTATGTACAAAAAGCTGCATCTTCTCTACTGTCTGGAGCACTGTCCACATTTCTGAAGCATCCCCTGAATTAGTATAACTGAAATTTGTTCCTCCCTGTGCCAGCTGAAATGGATGTTTATTCAAAAAGCCATCTTACGTGTTTCCACTTGGTTATGCTTTGCACGCAGGTCATGCATGCCCATGCTCAGTTCTGCATGAGTGGTGACAATACCTTGGAAGGGACAGAGCATGCCATTCGTGACATCGCCAAGGAAGAGGCTGACGAGTATTTCGTTATCGTCTTGAGTGATGCAAATCTGGAGCGATACGGTATTCACCCATCAAGTTTTGCCCAGGTCTTGACCACCAATTCTCAAGTCAATGCTTTTGCCATATTTATAGGATCCTTAGGAGACCAGGCAGATAGGTAAGTATATTAGTTTTATGCCTAATATAACTTTATTTGTTTCCATTCGTCGTAAATCTAGACTGGGCTCTTATTGCGGTGAAGTTAGGCGTGGTTGTCCATGCTGGTCTTCTGCACTATATTTTTTAATCATAATATCATAAAAGCATAATATGGCTTGGATTAGAAGGGACCTTGAATGATCATGTAATCCAGCTCCCCTGCCACGGGCAAGGGACACCTCCTGCTAGACCAGGTTGCTCAAGGCCCCATCCAACCTGTCCTCGAACACTTCCAGGGAGGAGGCACCTACAGCTTCCCTGGGCAATCTCTTCTAGTGTCCACTACCCTCATCATAAAAAATTTCTTCCTTATGTCCAGTCTAAACCTGCCCTCTTTCATTCTAAAGCTGATGCCCCTTGTCCTGTCACTCCAGACTCTGGAAAGAGGGGCTTCTCATGAGTGCCCTTCTCCTAGGTGAACAAATCCAACTCTCAGTCCAGGAGAGGTGCTCCATCCTTCTCACCATTTTCATGGCCTTTCTCTGGACTCAGTCCAACAGGTCCATGTCCTTCTTATGCTGGGGGCTGCAGAGTTAGACACAGTATTCCAGGTGGGGTCACTTGAGGGTGGAGTAGAAAGGGAGAATCACCTCCCTGGACCTGCTGGGCACCCGTTTTTTGATGTACCCCAGGGTATGGATGGCATTCTGGACTGCAAGAGCACATTGCCAGCTGATGTTGAGCTTCTCATCTACTTTTTTTCATCTCCTAGCAAGAAGCAGTAGCTTCTGACTTGTGTCAGGGAGAACCCTGGTTAATGAGTCCTTGCAGACATCCTATACACACAACTAATTCAGAGTATTTCCTGCATCCTATACCTGAAGCCACCCTCCCACCAAAGGATGTGCACTATCCCCATGTGTAATATCACTACATATTCATGACAGAGACTTGGTGCCCTTACCACTGCCCAGGGTGCTGTTTGCATGTGTGGGGTCCTAAGAGAAAAGATTAAACCAGGAGAAGCTGAAGGTTAATGGTCTTCAAAACTTCCAAAATTTTGACTCATGTACTCCCCTTTTGTTAAAGACATAAGTTTTTTCAAGAGTCTGAACCAATATGTCTATTTTTAGTGCTACGATGTATTTCACTTTAAATTGTTTGGCCACAGGAGAAAAGTAGGAAATTCTATCCCAGGTGCCCTCAATTCCACATCCACTGAGGATCAGTACATGCAGCAAAAATCTGTTGTAGCCACAAATATCAACAGTGCTTTTTCTGCTTCTGTTCCAAGTCTTCAACTAGAGCAGAGGGTGTGAAGGACCCAAGGGAACTGGCCCTAAGTAGTTCTAATCAGAAAAGGTTTGAAAGGTACAGCTGCACAGCCAGCTTTAGTCATGTTTGCAGGTCTGTACATCAGAGCTGCATTATGAATGAAAAGAGAATTTATTCTGGAAGATTATAGTTACAGAACTTTTTGGTTTTGCTAGGAATGAAAATTAAAAAAAAAATTAAAAAATCATTGACCATATCCTGCTGTGTAAGAGGAGATCTTATAATTGCCTAGTTCACTGGGTATGGAAAATACACACAATGCTGTCACTGAAATGCATTTCTGTGTACGTGGAAGTGCAGAATTAGACAAAGCCTTCCTGTAACTGCTGTGGGGGAAGGAGAAGGGAATTCTGTGTTGCAGCTTTTTTAAAGCTCACTGTAAAAGTGAGCCTTATCTTAGCACTGGAGAAATGGTACAGAGCATAAACTCCTTTCAAAAGCAGTGAAAAAACCCAATTCCACGCCTGCTGACTGGACGTGAGGGAGATGGGAGTTGAAATGTGCATCTTGTGTAGCTTTGTTAAGGGAGGTTAAGCTGTGAATGAAAATATGTCAGGCTAATATTGACAGAAAAATATCTTTCCATCTAATCTGCTGTGATTTCAAAGAGGAAATACAGTGAGCACATTTAGAGTCACTGGAGGTGTTGAACTGAAAGCTGTGGGCTCATGGTGATCTATATAGAGCAAGTAAATATCTTCACTTCCAGAGTAAATCTCTAGCTGCCCTCAGGAAACCAGTTGTGGTGTTACCTCGTGGGGTCACTGCTGCTTTGATCAAAGTGGAGTTTTTGCACGTCAGGAAGAGGACGTGCATAGAAATCTCTAGAAACACTCTTGATTGTCTCACTGAAAGGACCTCTGTGGCTTAGCTGCTCTCAGTGTTTCCCCCCTTCTGCTGCTTTCCCAAGCCTTTAATTGCACAGTGACAGCGATGTGAACGGCATGGACTGGGAAGGTATTCAAAAGGAAAAAGATCAAAAACATCCTGGCTTGTGGAAGGGGAGATTATTTGAAATGGTAATTGTGTCTTGTCCTTCATTCTGCTCCTTAGGCTGCAGAGGACACTACCAGCAGGTCGCTCTTTTATTGCCATGGATACCAAAGAGATCCCCCAGATTTTGCAGCAGATCTTCACATCTACCATGTTGTCAAGTGCCTAAGCATCACTGATGTCACGGCGAGTGAATTCAAAAGAAGAGACCCACTCCTGCTGGAGATAAGAACTCTGAAGCTGAGGATAAACATTAATAAATTATGTACTACTCTCTAATCAGCAAAGCGACCCAAATCTGCACGACAGCCAGGCTCTAAAATTTCACCCCAAAAAACATCTCAGCTGACTTAGTGCATTCAAAGAATTGCAGGGGGGGTGGGGGGAAATCGCAGGATGGCAACGGAGAGAATGTTTTTCTGAAGGGACAAATAAATAAAGGACAGTTTGTGATCATTCCCCTGCCATGTTGCCAGCATGATGGTATCATCTCACCCTGTTTTTATTAAACACGGTTCACTGGGATTTGATAATATTATGCAAGGCAGAGCCAGGCAATCTGTCTCAGTGTTTTGTGTGCATATGTTTGAATGGGTAGTTAACTCCATCTCTGATTTAAACAGGACTGCTCTTGTCAGGCAGGAAACCTTTCCTTCCTCTGCTGTTGCTTGCTTGTCCTGATGGGCATCGGGGCTTCACTGCTGGATGCTGGGAACAATGGAGCGGTTTGGGAACGCTGAGCGTCGCGTGTAAACATTCGTTATCTGATCAGGCACGGTGCTCAGAGTTGTCAGATCTGGAGAAAGTGGCTGTTTAGAAGGAAAACAAAACAAAAATGGATTCTTTCAGTTCTGCCTCTGAAAAGTAAGTGGAAAGGGTCAAAATGGTCTTAAGGCCCAGCATTTCCAAGGAGGGGACTAGTGCCGTGTCTCTTTGGCATGACAGATGATGCTGTCCTGCTGTGCTGTTTCCCAGAATCCCCAAGATGACCTCTGTACCTGGAGGTGCCTTTTCAGTCAGGAGACAAAAAAGTTTCTAATGCTTTGGTAGACCTCCTCCATTATCTGTTTTGCTGGAATCTTTTTAAGATGAAACTGGAGGAGAGATCTAGGTATGGGAACCTATGTTCTTTTTTGAAAAAGAAGAAAAAGAAGATCTGCTTTTATTTTAGCAAGATATCTGTGTTGGAGTATATTTAATATCCAGGGTAGTTGTAAACACTAAGTTTATAATTGAATCAGATGGTGTTTGGTTTGTCCCACGAGGCAATAATCCCTCTTTATCTACTAAAGAATAGATGCCTGATAGTGCTGTAGGAGCACAGAAATACCTGAAGAATTGAATGTGGAGGGTGTGCACTTTGGCTGATATTCTGCTGGTATTGATTTGAGGGTAATTGAATAAAAAAAAATAAATTAAAAAAAAAAAAAAGGCAAGGGAGAGTACTTACAGACATCTAAACAATTGCAGTACTTCACTTCTGATATTTCTCTTTGTTCCCCTAGTTGCCCAAACCACACTGTGAGCAGTATATTTGGAGGGGTGGGGGGAAGCAAAATAAATTTGATTTTGCAAAATACCACCATCAGTGTTTTAAAGAGTCCAGATTCGATTCTAGTGGTTATTCTCTGCTCCTTCAGTCCTGCCTCAAAAAATCTTCACCAGAGCATCAAAAATGTCCTGTGTCTAGGATGTGTTTCAAAACCTGGCCAGCTTTGAAACTCATTATGGCAAGAGAGGACGGAAGACGTTTTTCAAAGGCTTGTTAGCATTGTTATGATAACCATATATGTGAAAACAAAGGTTGAAGATGCAATTCCTGTTTGGAGAGAAGGGAATTGGGAGGAGGTTGAGAAGGTTATTCCTTCCTGGGACAGCTGCATTCACACGCACATACACACAGACCTGGCGACTAAGCAGAAGTCCACTTCAAAATATAAATATCTTGGTTCTGTAAGCATATGATGGGATACTAAATAAAAATAAACCCCAGACATATTAATAAGGCTGTTGGTAAATGTGTTTTTACATGGAAATTGCTTCAACCCCTCTGCATTTATCGCCAGCAGTCCTTCAAAAAAGAAGCTTCTTGTTACAATTTATTTATTAGTAAATGTACTGTACACTTTCTAGACTACTTGATTGGGTAAACTTTCTCAACCTGAATTTATAAGCAGTAGACTACTATTATTTTAGTTATTTTTATCATTAAAAAACCTGTGATATTCGAGGGGAAATTCTCTAATGTAAATCCAATTTAAAACCTTTTTTAATTATTATTCTTTCTGGAAACTGTCCGATATGCTACTTAAAGTTACCTTTCTGTAGCATTTGGTTTTGTACTTTGTTTCAGGAGATGTCTGTTGTGTTTCAGTTCCCATTTCATGGGCCCACAGGATATGGCCATGTCCAAGGCCAGGTCAGCTGGGAGGGTAACTGGGAGAGCATGGGGGCTGTTCCCAGTAGATTTTGCAAAAAAGGGAAAAGAAAGAAATGAAGCTTTTTTTTTTTTCTTTTCTTTTCTCCGCTCTTCAGAAGGAGGGGATTTGGGTTTTGCTTTTAAGAATGCTTCATTGCGGAGCAGATTCGGCCCGACAGCGTCTCTCTAAATTGTGATAATTCAGGGTAAAGTTTTCCCCAGGCTGTGCATCTCTCACCTGCTTTAGTGCCCATCTTTACCCCAGGGAAATCAAAGCAGCAGCTGTGCTTTTCCCTGTCTTTCAAGGAGCAGCAGGGTTATTTCCCTGCTCAAACATTCAGCAAACACTCTTCTTTCATGTCTCTGAGACTGGCAGAGCTGCTTAATACACATTCATTTGTACTTAGTAAAATGCTTAAGAGTAATGTGGCTTTGTTAAACTTAACAGCAGCACCAGTGGCTGCTTTTGTTTTGTTGCATGCACAAATGTTATGTGCCACTCTCATTCCCTCTGAAAGCATGGTGTGGTGTGTTTCACCTCGCAGTTCATTAAGGCACTTTCACACTCATCAGTTTTTATGAAAAGTCACAGTCTGAGTCAATGAGCAGAGATGCTGGCTGGAGCAGGTCCTCACCTGTCACTCATGCTTTGGTAGCATTAATTACATCAGTAGCAGTGATTTTATCTACCTCTCATAATGCAGATTAGGATCTAGTTCTGTTTATATATGCAATGTGTTGATACTCACTAGCTGGTTAGTAACAGTGCACAATCATTTAGGATTAGGATTATTATTTAGCTGACTTCCAAAAAATATACACACTGCCAGACAGGTGTGATTTGAGTCAAAACCAAAGCATGTTCAGCATTTAAAATCATGAGCAGCCTCACACAACTGGGTTTAGAAGTGATGGGTAGCATGAGATGCAAAAGGACTTAAAGAGACTCATAATATTTGACTTCAGCAGAGTCTTTTTTTTTTTTTTCATTTCCATCCTTTACTGACACTAGGTGTTCTTGCCTGTGTCATGTTATAGCTTATCCATTGGCCTGATAAAATTAAGACTAAAGATCCTAATCACTGGTCAAATGTACTGGCATAATATTTGAGCAAACAGGTAACAGCTTTTGATAATGTAGTCTATGGATATAATGCAGTAGATATAATACATCATTACAAAAATAAAAGGACTCTGAGAGTACAAATAAGAGGTACAAGAATACCAAAGGTTTTCTGCAGTTATATAGTTAATATGTTTTTATTAGTATTGTAAAACAAGTATTAGAATAATTTGGAGGGTTTGAAATACAAAAAATTGTGCTGTGTTGGCTACTGCACATTATTGTGTCTATTAATAAATTAAAACCAACATTTATTCAGAAATAAAAATCAAATTCCCAACTGTACCAAATCTGGAAAGCTGATTGGAAAATATAATTGTTTTACAGAACCTCTAGATGGGAAGGGGTGTAGTTAGTGCTTTAAATGCTACTGGGTTTGTGTAAGTAGATAAAGCTTTTGTGTTTGGCCACTGTGAGTATAATGGAAGTTGTTGGTCAGCTCGTAGTTAATTTTGCTTCTGGAGCAAACTTCCATTTTGGCCTCATCTTTAAAAAAATGAAATCCACAGCTTGCATTTTGTCATTTACTGTTCTTTCTGCCAGCATCTTGGGAGAGTGAAGAGGCTCTTCTGGCCTGACCATCAACCTTCTAGAAAAGGAAGGTTAACATTTCTCCCTCTCAGCCCCTAACAGCACTCAACACATGGAAGCATCTTGCATGGTCTGTGATGTGTGGAACACATTTTATCCCATGTCATGGGTGTCTGATCATCCCTGAGCATCACACAAGGTAAATGACAATACATGGTGCTCTGGTCATTAGAGTTAATGAATGACAGATGTTGGTGCCCAAACCATTTGAGCATTTTGGAACAGCCCAGTGAATTCAAACCCTCTGATGTCTGTGGCTTGTTTCTCAGTATGCACATTGCTGCAGTGTGATGCACAGTATCTGTTCTGCTCCACCAAGCCTCAGAAAGAGGAAAACTAAAATATTCTCTGATATTACAAGCATTAAAAGGTTATCTGTGTTTTTCTGTCTTCAAACAGGTTAAAAAACCCTGCAGAGTTAACAAAGTAAACATACTTTGCTGTTGCTTTGGAGATTGTTGTGACAATGTGAACAGCTTCCTCGCTGAATCAAACATTTCAAAGTCTACATTTTCTGGGAATAAGAGCGTGTAGGAAGATTTGAAAAAGAGTTGACATTCTTCAGGATGAAAGTGATAGTGGGGCTTTTCAAAGATGAGGACAGCATTATAAAATTGGAATAACTTTTTTCCAGACTTCTACAACTTTTGACAGGATAAATGAGCATATGAAAATCTACTTTAAAAAAACAACCAGATGCCAGAGCTTAACATACATAGTTACTCACAGCATCATTAGTGTGAACATCTGGTGTAGGCTGCATGTGGCAGAATTGTGTATCCTCCACACTACCCCCAGTCAAGGAAAAAAACTCATAGTATGTATACTGATACTTGGAAATGCAAAAGACATCTCCAGTTTTGGCCCTGGGTTCCTCAGCCACCATGTAAATTTTTGGTTTGGACAAACTGAGCTATGCAAAGCCAGGTAGTGCTGGAAACTGGACCCTGACCCTAGTTGCCTGATGCTGAAGATCCCTACCAGCCCAGTGTAATCTGGCACCAAAGTTCCCACAGGTTCCAAAACAACTAAGGGAAGAGAGCAGGGAGGGGGAAAAAGGGTGAATTTGTCATTTTCAACCTTCTTGCCTTCCTGAATTGGCTTCTCTGGAGCACCAGTGCAAGCACATGCAGAGTAGAAAAGTGGCAACATGCAGAGGAAGGAGCAGGGTTGGGCAGATCTTCCTGATGTGGCCTCAGCAATAAGATTTCCCACAATAAAAGCCACAAGTCCCAAGGCCAGGCCTGGCTTGGCAGAGGAGTCATGTTGTCCTGGTTTGGGCCAGGACGAAGGTGATTTTCTGGCTTGTACTTTTGCTTTCAGCTGGGTTTCCTGGAAGTGGTTGCACTTGCTGAAATTAACAGCAAGTTTCTCAGACAGTGTCTGCTTTCAGGACTGATAACACTGGATATTTATGGTCACTGCTAGAAGCTGGTGTGCAGAGCCAAGGACACTGCTCAGCTCTGAGGAACATTTTACTATCTCTAGGTATTCTCACCTAGTGTCGTGTTCAGCTCAGAGAACAGGAGTAAGATGCTGATGTATCATGGCCCAGACCCACCACGGGGACCACATGAAACAGAGCTGTCCTCACACAGGGCAGGTGGGCTCAGAAAAATCTCTCCTGAAGTCACCACCACATTGGAGCCACTGTGGTCCCATTGGCTTCAAACCTTCAACACTCTGCTTAAGCATCCGTGCCAGTAAGAGGCAGAAAAAGCTCCTCCTTCCCTACCCCAGGTGCATGTACAGGATGGATTGAGGCTTTTTAACACTATCAGACAGTGGAAGAGGGACTGGGCTCATTTATGTTCCCTGAATACTGATTTTCTGAGCTTTTTTTCCTTTCTAAATGCCTACAGGTTAGTTCCTTCTAACACAAGCCAAAATTTTGAAGGCCCTGGAACCTCTTTCTGAAGGTGGAAATAAACACTCACCAAGCACCTATAAACTAAATACATCTCACAAATACAAAAAAAAAAAAAAAAAAAAAAAAAAAAAAAGTTCAAATCAGTAAATGAGTAATTTATGTTAGATTCTCTGTCTGGGTTATCTGAGTAAGATGATATTACATGCAGATGGCAGATTGGAGAAAGTTCAAAAATAGCATTACATGGTTAGGAAAATGGGTTTTACAGGAGAGTGATACAAAGAATGCTTTCCCAGGTATTTTTTCCTGTCATCATGACTAAATCATGCTCCATGCCTTCTATACCAACATCTGCATTTCAGCTTGGCTTGGTTTGACATCTCTAAGGTCACCTATTGTAGTTTCCAAACTGAGAATTATTAATCAGTTTGGGCTTGTTTTAAAGAAATGCATCTGGGTAGGGGCAGGGATGCTCCCATGCCACGATTCACAGAGAAGCCTCAGAGCAAGGACCGTGCCTCCCTGTTTACACCACACTGCACAAGCTGACCCCATCCCCCAAATATTTGGTGGTGGCAAAGGAGCAACCTTAAAGCATGGCCTCATCCCCTGCTCCTGCTTGGGCAGTGCAGGGAAGGGTGGAACAGGGACAGGTTTAGCAGAGTCAGAGGCTTCTTGCTGGGCATCTTCACTGCCCTGTGCAGCTCACGCTTCTCCACCCAACCCCACAAACTGCTCCTCTCCTTTCTCCCAGCTGGAGGTTGTGTCCACCTGAGACTTTGCTGCTCCTTGCTCATGGGAAAGCCCAAAGTCCATTTGAATGAAAAGCCTGCAAGCTCTGCAGTCAGCAGCAGAAAGCTTGGTGGACCTTTGAAACAGCAAAATTACTATATATTTTTTTGTCCAGGTGAATTATCTGAAACCATTCCGCAGGTCCTTGCTGCTTTATGCTGTCCCTTGGTGTTCCTTACTGTACACAGGGGGAACAACAAACATGGAAACTCTGCGTCCTCTTTCTCTGCTGGCACGATGAGGGAAAAAGACTGAGTACCTCACTGCAGCCCTTTGGCACCAAGTCACCTAATGTGCCCCAAATGAGGAAAATTATACTAGAGATAGAGCTGGGGCAGTCCTCCTCATGGGCTCAGTTTTCTGATACAACTCACTTTGATGTGACATGGTCCCAAGATAGCAAGTCAGATGCAAGAGGAAAAAGAAGACCTTCCGTTCATCAATATATTTGCTCTAAGATCCTGGCTTAAGAACCATATTTATCTTTAAGCAAAGACTCCCCAAGGGCTAAGCATTCAGGCAGCCAAAACCAGGCAAGCATGCCCATAGTGGGGAGGTGTGCCCAGCTAGCTGTAAGCTGACATCTGAAGGCAATGATCCTATTAGGAAAAGCAAACACAGAGGCCCCCACCTCATGGTTCATCCTCACTCGAGGCCATCCTGACCCTGGTGCATGCTCCCTGTGGCATCGCTGCCTTCTCCTCTGGTGTTATCTTCTCATTTGAAGAGGACAGAGATCATTTCCCACTCCTGCTAACCAAGCTTGTGACAGGGAGGAACACCAGTGTCATTTTGCAGATTTGCTGCAAGGTACTTGTCTGAGCACTGAACAGGCACAGATGGATGGAGCAATGAAATGGGGGATGTCACTGCATGTGCCACTGAGACAATTTTTTTTACAAGTCCTCTTCTTCCTCATTCTGCCATGTTTAAGTCACCCCATTCTGCCGTTTCACTAGAGAAGGTCTCCATGCCCATGAAACAGCAGGTTTCACTCTTGTTATGGTGAATTTAAGAACTCAAACCTCTCCTGTCCTTCAGCACCAGCTCAGAATAAAGTCTCATCACCCCCCACCCCAAATCACTCCTCTCTCTGCTGCAAATAGTCCAAGCAGACCAAGCACACTCTGTAGGATCTGGTCTTTTGCAGGTAGGACAGGTGGAAAGTGAAAAACCTTAAAGTACACAAGATTTGGACTAAGACAGCACAAAAGCTGTGCCACAACACTGAGGAGACAAGCCCTGAGGGGCAGCATACCTACCCAAACACAGGCTGGTGTTAATGCTGCTTCTGCATCCAGTGCCAAGAAGGACAAATTCTTTGATTTAGGTTTTTAGCGTGTGATATTTTAGCTCTAAACTCGTCAATAAGCTATGTAATGCAAGCCTTTTTTCCTCAGCTTTTTAACACATCAAGTGTGGATTTCTATCCATGTGCAAATGAATAGATTGATTATCCAGTTAGAGAAGCACTAGATATTGTCAAAGGCCAAGGTATCAATTAAAACTAATATCTCAGGTCATTAATGCAATACTTGAAGTCACAAAACACAAGCAAAGCATCTCTGTAGATGAAGTTCAATGCCTGACAAAGCATTTGAGACATTCTGGTGCTTCTTGTAAAAAAGTAAGTCAAAGCCTCTTAGCCCTTTCTTTTTTGCAGTCATTCTTTTCTATTTAATATACCATCTAAGGTGGTTATGAAGACAGACTGAGAGAGTTGGGGTTATTCAGTCTGGAGAGGAGAAGGCTCCAAGGAGACCTTATTGTAGCCTTCCAGTATCTGAAGGGGGCTACAGGAAAGCTGGGGAGGGACTTTTGAGGATGTCAGGTAGTGGTAGGACTGGGGGGAATGGATTCAAACTAGAGGAGGGGAGATTTGGGTTAGATGTTGGGAAGAAGTTCTTCACCATGAGGGTGGTGAGGCACTGGCACAGGTTGCCCAGAGAGGTGGTGGAAACCCCATCCCTGGAAGTTTTCAAGGCCAGGCTGGACAGGGCTCTGAGGAACCTGATCTAGTGGGAGGTGTCCCTGCCCATGGCAGGGGGGTTGGAATTAAATGATCTTAAAGGTCCCTTCCAACCCTGAAAATTCTATGGTTCTATGATTCAGGATTGATAGGCAGATGGACAATTACTTTCCACACAAGTTAAATCTCAGTCACCGGTATGTGCCAGCCCCCCTAAATGAGACCCCCTCATTCCTTTCTCAGCATCATCCAGACAGTCTGGCTGAAAGATTTTACGAGTGATTTGCTAAAGCAAGCCAGAAACCTACACTAAGCATCTGCAGCCTAAGCTTGACCCTTATACCCAGCTATCACGTGAGCTTTTTGAGACCTTATTTGCATGCTCCACACAGCACACCTACCATAAATTCCTTTTCAGAAATTGCAGTCAGCATGTGGTTTTCAGAAGCTTTCTACTTCTCTAGCACTGGTGTGCACCCTCATTAATGTGACCCAGTACTGTGATTTGCAGGGTGGAAAAAAAAAAAAAAAAAAAAANTGTTTTGAGGAAAAATGACTGAACTCTGACATTTGCTGCCTTGCCGGCCTGTTTCCTACATTCACATATGTCCTTTTCCTAGAAGAAACAATCTAGAGAAACAATGTGCCTTTTGTTCAGAGCAGCTGGTTGAGTGAAATAATGCTGCTCTCAGACTCCTCCACGACACCAGAAAAAGCTCCCTGACCTTTTGGATTGCTTGAGTTTCACACTCTGCCTGAGTCTAGGTAGGTGTCACTCACTTGACCTTTAAATATTTCTTAACCTCCAGAGTTAAGGATGGACCTGTACCTACCCTGTAAGGGACCAGTATCCAAGCTTGGATTTCCATGTCCCAGCAGTGGTTGCCATTGTCTTTCCACCCAGCTTGAACTACCCATGTCCCTAACTAGTGGTGTAGCTACTGGTGTTGTCCTCCACAGGACATCAGATATAGCTCCCATCAGATGCCATTTCTTCCTAATTTTCATCTCCTGCTTGAGTAGGATTACTGCAAGTGAGAATTCATTGGTTTTAACCTTGTTGTTTGGGATATCTTCTTGTGGATGCTAATGAATTTCTTCCTAATATCTAATCTAAATCCACCCTCTTCCAGTTTAAATCCCATCTCCCCCCTCCCCCCCATTCTGTAACTACACATTCTTGTGAGAAGTCCCTCCCCAGCTTTCCTGTAGCCCCCCTTCAGGTACTGAAAGGCTGCTCTAAGCTCTTCCCAGAGCCTTCTCTTCTCCATGCTCCATCTGTCTCAGGCTGTCTTCATAGGAGAGGTGTTCCAGGCCAAGAATTAAGTTTCTTGCAACAAACCCATGATTGTGGCAGTTTTAGATAACATGGGCTAGTGCATACAAGTATTTTAATATTTGAATATCCCTTTCTGATAACTGGAACTTCCAACATCTTTGCATCAGTCCTGGATCCCTGTTAACACTGGAAGGTACCAAGGTGAAGCAGACTCCTCAGAGAGGCAAAGAGAGCAATTTTACCCACAGGCATAAAATTAGTAGTTCTATTACACATACCTGGGGTTTGAATATCATTTGTTTTCAGTTCAGATGCTGTGGTATTTGTGAAGACACAGCTGATAGTGTGGTTTAAACTTATTTTTCTGGAAAGCAAGTTGGTTTATTACTATTTATTCAATCTCTTGGTGATTACTGCAAAGCACAACAAGAGATTTGTAATGATCATTTGCCTATGGAAAAAACTGAAAGCAAAGAGACATCCTGCTGTCTCTTATNAAAAAAAAAAAAAAAAAAAAAAAAAAAAAAAAAAAAAAAAAAAAAAAAAAAGAAAGGAGGAACAATTTTCAAACCAAAACCAAAACAAAACAAATAAACAAACAAACAAACAAAAGTCAAAAGATCCAGATCCTTCCCTTTACCACCATCACACAAACAGATGAAGAGGGAAGGGGGGGAGCAGGAGAGGAGAGATTTTGCTAAAAGGAATGAGACCAGAAATAGGTGCAAGAAAGAGACAGGAAATTATTCAAAGCCAAGGTGAGGGGGGGGGGAAAAGAAAGTGGCCAAGAATGTGTGCCCAGGCAGAGACTGAGAGAGGAGAGACCCTAAGAGAGCTCTTTGCCACCTCTGTTTAATCCTCTTGAGTGCTGTGGAGAGCAAGTAGGTGCCAGACTCTCTACACTTGGTGCCTCCTCATCCCACCTGGCAGCTCCTCCCCAGGTGCCCTCCCTTGAGGCCACAGCCTTGCAGGGCAGCACCTCCCTGTGCTTTTTATCTGCAACCTGCTTGGAGCCTGCTCCAGAGTCCAAATGTACCACTCCAGAGGGTCTGGGGTATCCTGTCTGTCACCTCATAGCCTGCAAAGCCCAACTGAACTCGAGATGATGGCAGAGGGCAATCCAAAAGGTCAGGGAGCTTTTTCTGGTGTCGTGGAGGAGTCTGAGAGCAGCATTATTTCACTCAACCAGCTGCTCTGAACAAAAGGCACATTGTTTCTCTAGATTGTTTCTTCTAGGAAAAGGACATATGTGAATGTAGGAAACAGGCCGGCAAGGCAGCAAATGTCAGAGTTCAGTCATTTTTCCTCAAAACAGGAATCCAACACTACATGGATTAAAAAATCATAATAAAAAAAATCTATTCCCTTTGGATTGCTTGAGTTTCACACTCTGCCTGAGTCTAGGTAGGTGTCACTCACTTGACCTTTAAATATTTCTTACCCTCCAGAGTTAAGGATGGACCTGTACCTACCCTGTAAGGGACCAGTATCCAAGCCTGGATTTCCATGTCCCAGCAGTGGTTGCCATTGTCTTTCCACCCAGCTTGAACTACCCATGTCCCTAACTAGTGACGTAGCTAATGTTGGTGTCCACTGCTTTAGTGTATAGCTCACATCAGATGCCATTTCTTCCTAATTTTCATCTCCTGCTTGAGTAGGATCACTGCAAGTGAGGATTCACTGGTTTTAACCTTGTTGTTTGGGTTATCTTCTTGTGGATGCTAATGAGCCATCCTTGCCCAGAGCAGGGAAGGTTCACCAGTACACTTCCAAGAACCAGTAAGGCAGTCAGGCCTTGTACAGGAAGGAGTGGGGAAAATGAAACAAAAGGGCTTTCTCAGAGGGCATTAAGGTGGTACCCTACAGGATTATATTAGGTCAAGATAGGAATTCATGGAATCACAGAATGCTTTGGGTTGCAAGGGATTTGAAAGATCATTTAGTTTCAACCCCCTGCCATAGGCAGGGACACCTCCCACCAGACCAAGTTGCTCAAAGCCCCATCCAACCTGGCCCTGGACACTTCCAATGATGAGGCAACCACAGCTTCTCTGGTGTCTCACCACACCCACACTAAAGAATTTCTTCCTAATATCTAATCTAAATCCACCCTCTTCCAGTTTAAAACCCATCTCCCCCCTCCCCCCCATTCTGTAACTACACATTCTTGTGAGAAGTCCCTCCCCAGCTTTCCTGTAACCTCCTTCAGGTACTGAAAGGCTGCTCTAAGCTCTTCCCAGAGCCTTCTCTTCTCCATGCTCCATCTGTCTCAGGCTGTCTTCATAGGAGAGGTGTTCCAGGCCAAGAATTAAGTTTCTTGCAACAAACCCATGATTGTAGCAGTTTTAGATAACATGGGCTAGTGCATACAAGTATTTTAATATTTGAATATCCCTTTCTGATAACTGGAACTTCCAACATCTTTGCATCAGTCCTGGATCCCTGTTAACACTGGAAGGTACCAAGGTGAAGCAGACTCCTCAGAGAGGCAAAGAGAGCAATTTTACCCACAGGCATAAAATTAGTAGTTCTATTACACATACCTGGGGTTTGAATATCATTTGTTTTCAGTTCAGATGCTGTGGTATTTGTGAAGACACAGCTGGTAGTGTGGTTTAAACTTATTTTTCTGGAAAGCAAGTTGGTTTATTACTATTTATTCAATCTCTTGGTGATTACTGCAAAGCACAACAAGAGATTTGTAATGATCATTTGCCTATGGAAAAAACTGAAAGCAAAGAGACATCCTGTGATCACAAACCCTTATGCAACCAGTTTTGGTACAACCTAATTTTAACAAAGCGTTTTAGGAAAGGTCTAGCTCCATCTTATTTGCCCATCTGAAGATGACTTGCTTCATTTAGGCTGAGAGGCTCTGTTAATTTATGCAATGTATACTTCATGCATATTAAAAAAAATAATTTTTTTTAAGTGAGCAAGAAGAGATCAGTCAGAGGATTTTGAGGGAATATTTTCACTTTCATGGTAGGCATGGCCAGCATGTTGGCTCCCATCACTCAGGGGTCACCAGGCACAAAAGGGCAGCAAGATGGCAGCATTTTGGGTCAAATCTGAGAGAGTCAGCTTCAGCCCCCAGGGTGCAGAGAAGCAGGAGGCAAATAAGGAGCTCAATAATCTGGTTAATCCATCATCCAGGGTACTGGTGGTTCTTCAGCAGTGTGCCAGCACACCCTAACCTGTCTCTGGGTTTGCCCAGACTTAGACCCCACAGTGAGTGGCTGATTAATCTTTATGCTTTCCTCCATCTTTTTAGGACAATCCTGTCAGAACACCCTTAAAATAAAAAAATTCTCTCCAACTCCTTCAAATGCAAGGATGAAGGATGGCATTGAAGCCCCAGAAGTTATAATTTGCAAGCAGACACCCTGCTGTGCTCTTGTGGTCACCATCTGGGTTTCATGAGTTTTGCCCCTGAAAAGAACCACCACGTCCTTTGTTCAAATAGCTGGAAGAACTGGGAACATAACAAAAACACACAAAAGAACCTCCCTTGGAGGTAACCTCATCCTCCTCTGGGTGCAGACCACCAGCCATTGCCCCATGGCTGCCAAGTGGGCAGGCAGGCCAGCCCAAATGGGGGAGCAGACCCCCCTGCCAGGCATCTCCTCCTGCAGGGAACTGGGTGGGCACTGGGCAGAGGAGGCTGGTGGTGGGCACAGAGAAGCCCCTGCACCCACTTTTCCCCCCTGACAACCCATTCACAGCAGTGTTTCCAACACTTCCTAAGACCCAGGAATCCAGGAAATCCCAATTGCTAACCAATCTCTTATTATCTTCAAACTAAAATGCCTGTTAATGGCTTTACCTCATACCCTGAACCTCTGGAAACCTGCCCAGCTCCTTCTTGAATTACTTTCTTCAGTTGATGATTTTGGCAGGGTTTTTTTCCCCCCAGATCTTGGCTACTGCTTGGTGGATAAGCTGTGCCTAAACCTATTGCATTTTGCTTGTCCATCCTCAAGCTTGGCTCCATAGGTCACTGATTCCTGCACCATCCATAGACTGAAAACTGAGTGAGCAATTAAACATTGCAATACACAGAGGCTCACAGGCACCTGAAACCATTTAACCACCTCAATGTGTGTTCATTAGTTAAGAAAACATTTCTCTGCACACCTATATAATAAAAACACCGACAGTGTTGAAGCCTTTTTTCTGTGGCCTAGTTTAAAAACCACTTTTTATTGCAGCAGTTCTCCTAGGGGGCTGAGGGCACAGTCCTTGCTCCTGTGAGCCCTTTAATGAAGTGTAATAAAGTTCCCATTTATAAGCATCTCTTGTGCTTTTATCCTGCGTGCAGTACACGAGATAAAAGCCTCCAGAGCCACCTTACCCTTTATTTGTTAGGGTTTAGTTTCAAGCTCTTTTGAAGGTCTGTGGGGTTTAATGATTTTCCTGGTGTCCAATACTGAAAGCCAAGCAGGGGCTGCATGAAGCTGGGGACACAAGCAGGGACAGTCAGGGTGGGAAAGCAGCTCCAAGTTTCAAGCCAAAACATCCTCCATCCAAAAAGCAGATTGGGATATAGAGCTGGGTCTCAGTTCCCCAAAGAATCTGTTGAATTTGCACCAGATAAAATGCAATGGGCTTCTACAGTTGTCTCATGTGTGTTTGGGCCCAGGTTAATCATCTTTTATTAAGTGACATCTTCAGGGAATTGCATCCAACAAAAGCTGCCCGTGATTTGCCCTCCCGATCACAGGGTATAACCATGGAAGGCTTTCAGCCATGCTCAGCACTAACAGCATCAGTGCCTGCTGCTTTCTCAGCAGCATTTTCATCCAAACAACTCAAACAGGGCACTAAAATGCTGTATTCAGGAGGGGCTGACAGCCCACAGGTGGGTGCCATTGTGTTCAGCTGCCACCATCCCCAGTGCAAAACCAACAGGCAAAGGTGACAAGGACATCAGAGATGGAGCCACACACCCTAAGAGAAAGAAATGGAATTTTTTTTTAAATCCCTCTTGATAGAACACAGGAACATTATGAAGCTCTTGAAGGAGCTCAGATAATGTGCTCTCCCCAAGTTTTACTTGCAGACCTGTTCTTCACTCAGTCACAAATCTCCTTAGAAGACCATTGCCCCATTGAGCCTGGTGGGTGGGAGGACTTGGATCTCTCTTGGCCCCTGCTCATGGCCTGTTGCTATTTCCTCTTCATCCCAAGTTAGCAGCACAAGCAAATCTGGGAGATGTGTTCAAATTATGCCAGCTGCTGCATAATAGCTTACAAACAAAGGAAACCCATGTTCCCAGGCCTGGCATCTCCCATCAGAACAGCCCTCTCTTTGTGGCTTCAAAGAGCCCAACTCTATTTACGGCACTTCAGTTTCTATTTTTTAGCAAGTCCAAGTTCATGGAATAACAACTTTCTAATTTTATAATGCCACACAAAAAAAGCACAGATGGGGTGAATTTGTCAGCTGCTCCTGCCTGCAAAAAACAGGAAAAAACAATAATTTTACCACCAAGTTTCCACCAGCAGACCATTTCTCCCTCTCCCCCAGTTGAGATCTTTCTCCTACCAAAGAGCTTCTTCAGGCTCTACCTTTGCAGGTGGATGAGTATCTCACCTCTGGCAATACACTTCCTTGAGATTGTTGGTCACATCAGGAAGAAATGCACAGAACAGGACTCACAGAAGGTCATTTTACATTTCCAGGTTTGGAAAGAGCTGTGAAGCTTCATTGACAGCTTCAGTGAAATCTGCAGCTGTTGAGCTCTTGGGTTGCCCCAGCTCAACACAAATCTGCTTACCCATGCTTTGTGTCCCTTTGCATTGGAAGAAATCACTACAAAACAAAGTTGTAGCTTTCTCTTGTTTGCTGAACATATCTGTGTTTTTGTGAAAGAGGACAGTGCAACTACTGACCTTCTAGGACGCTTGTGAGGGGCATTGGTTTGTGTTTATGGTGAATGAAAGAAGGAGCTACATACGATTTGCAGCATAGAATCATCATAAAATGTTTTGCTTTGGAAGGGACCTTACAGATCATCTAATTCCAAGTCCCCTGCATGGTCAGGGACACCTCTCACTACACCAGGTTGCTCAAGGCCCCATCCAGTCTGGCCTTGAACACTTCCAGGGAGGGGACATGCACAACCTCCCTGGGTAATGTGTCCCAGTGTCTCACCACCCTCACAGGAATGAATATCTTCCTCATGTCTGAGCTAAAGCATCCGAGGCCAAAACTAGTGCCTCATCGTTGAGAAATATTTGAGGGGAAGAAAGGTGAGAATTGGCTTAGAATGCTGTGAAAAAGCTACAAAAATATCTGGAAATAGCTGTATGACTGTCATTGCTCACCACGGCCCTACGCAGCTGTCACTGCTCCTTAGGGACCTAAGTAGCTGTCACAACATCTGCTCCAGAGGCCAAAGGCAAAATCAAAGAGTTTATTTGAAGTCCAGAACTACTGACTGACTAGTTCATTACATCTCAGACTAGAAGAGAGCAAATTGAGAAATTCATACCTGGTTTAACAGCACTTCAGAAAGAAACCTGTCTCCCCAGTCAATGTCCACACGCCAACAAAGACAGCAGCACAGGGAGCACCTGGCAATGCCACAGCCACCAGGCTTAACCCAAATCAGAACTGAATAAGCACTTTTCCCCCCTTCCCTTATTAATTCTGAAGCTCTCAGTTTTTATTCAGAGATCATGACAGTCTGTTTGGAGACCAAATTAGGTGATACTTCCCTCTTTTTTTTTTCAGTGAATTCTAGCTCTTCTGGTTTCTGGGGAAGTTTTAAAAATACAACACAAGTCAAGCCAGAAGGCAAAGAAAAGAATAATTATCTCTGATGTCTTCTCTGAAACAAGGTTTGAGACAGGCTGGAGTCTAATTGGTGTGTTTTGAATACTTGTCATAGCTTTAGCTTCCTAAAATGTTCATGTCTAAGGAAGGCAGCCAAAACCAGATGACTGTTTAGCCTGAGTGAATCAGAGGCACCATTCTGAGAGATAACATGATTTTTGTCTAAGTGTCTGTGTCCTCAGTGGTTTGCTCTTTGCCCTTTCCTACCTAACAGCACTAACAGTGGCAGGATTGGGAGCTACTCCCCTGACAAAATTTTGAGCCTCTTTGTCATTATTAAATGTCTTAATATCCTTCTAAAGTTCTCCCCAGATTTCATATTGTCTATCATGATGTGTTTGCTCCTGCTTAGTTGGGCATGACCTCAAAGATTCCTGCTTGCATGAGTCTGATTGCTACTGAAGGGCAATGAACTCAGTCCAAAATGGAGAACTTGGATGTGGTTGGCAGGGACTGAGAAGCAACTTGGCCCACACAAAGTTTATGGGAGCAGAATTTGTCCTGGCGTTTTGAAATCTGATTTGCGAAGTCACCACATGTTTTTTGAGGGAAAGAAAACAAAAAACAAAAAAAAAAAAAAAAAAAAAGGAAGGGAATCACAGATGGGGGCTGCACCCAAAAAGGGAGGAGGCATATGTCCAGTGAGTCACCTCTTTCTGGAAGATGCTTGCAAGGCATCTTATTTCAAGAAAATTCAGTCACTCCTTAGTCATGCCAAAGCAACCCTGCACGGCCAACCAGGCAGTGACAAATATTCACACAACCTTTCTCAAACAGGAAAGGTGGCAAGCACCAAGCCGGGGTGTGATGGTGTCTGTCTGCAGCCCCAGTCCCTTTCAGAGAGCCCTTCCTCCTCTCTGAATCCTAAAACCCCAAAGCAGATGGGAAGGAGGTGGAAAGGGGCCTGGAGGTCGATCTGGAGCATCTCAGCATCCCCCATAGGCCCATGGTCACCCTCTGCTCCCCCATGCAGTGAGTCAAGGGCCTGGAGGAGACCCAAACTGCACCACCCTGGCTCACCACAGCTGCTGAGGACAATCCCTCTGGACACAGGATTCCTGTCAGCCCCAATCCTGATAGCCAGAAGAATTCATCAGTGGAGAGAAGGGGGGGGAAAGGAGAGGAGTAGATGCCAGGGGGAAGGCTGCAGGAGGAGGGGGGTGAAGTGACTGGAAAGAAGACATTTCCCAAGAAAGGCAGAAAAACAGCTACGTGTGCTGAGTAAATAAGTCCTACTTTTCTGTCCCTAATTTTGACATGTGAAAATAGACCTGGAGTGCCTGCCAGGGGTATCCCTGTGGAGGGGAAAGAATCCTCAGAGTACCCCTTCACACTAGGATGGAGACAAAGAGAAAGCTGCAGTCATTTACCCACTGTCCCTTCCCACACCCCCTGCAAACCCAAAGGTTGAAAACCTCCAGATTTGGGCAACTTTAGCATCACCAAGTAAAAAGCAGGATTGCTCCCAATGCACACCTCAAAACTATCTATTTTCTTTTACTGAAACATCCTAGGAAGAAATTCTTCAGTGTGAGGGTGGTGAGACACCTGAACAGGTTGCCCGGGGAGGCTGTGGATGCCTCATCCCTGGAAGTATTCAAGGCCAGGCTGGATGGGGCTTGGAGCACCCTGGCCTAGTGAGAGGTGTTCCTGCTCATGGCAAGGAGTTGGAATTACATGATCTTTAAGGTCCCTTCCTACTCAAACCATTCTGTCATTCTATGAATTCCTAGCTGTCAAGGCTGCAAGCTTTAGGAAAAAGAAAAAAAAAAAAAAAAAAAAAAAAAAAAAAAAAAAAAAAAAAAAAAAAAAAAAAAAAGACTTCCTGTGGAAATGTAGGGTGAGAAATCCACTCAAGCTTACTTGACCAGGAAAAGGACCCATTTGAAGCTTATTATTTCAAACTACCAATGTTCCCTTGATTGGGGTTGCTGGTGGGGACTGCCAGGAGAGGGTCTCACATGGGGATGGACATAGGATCTCAGGGTCTTTTGAACATCACACAACAGTCAGTGACTTCAAACATAACACTGGAACTGTTGCATCAGCTCCTCATCCAGGTCACTGAGGTTTCACAGTACAGAGTCAGCAGCTTTCTCAGCTCTGGTTAAAGCAAGTAGAGAGATGAATAGGAAAAAAGTATCTGAAGCCAAGTCTTTAAAAGCTGAAATTACTGTGGCTTAGATGTAATCCACTGCTAAAGTAGGACTTGGTTTTCATTGAGCTGGCTCTCCAGTGCACATTCCTGCATCGCCTCCTTCAAATTGCATCAGGCAGGAACGTCACACAGAGTGGTTCTCAGCTTGGATTGCATCTTGGTTTCTGCAGAAGTAAGCTGGGAAGACATGTACGTTCAGTCTTGCTTTTTAGCAACAGCTCTCTGTCAATACTTGGGTGTTGTTTGTGCAAGATTCTGTTAAAAGTAGTTTATTTTTCCCAAAACTTTGGCCAGAAACTAAGCATTCTTAGAAAGGGCAGATGTACATGGCCTATCCAGTGGTTTCTTCCCCCTGGGTGAGTGCCACTATTAGTAACTCTATCTATTCTATTAGTAATTCATTCAACCAGCAAACCTGAGCATGATTCAAGAACTGTATCTGCCAGCCCTCAGTTGATTGTACCAAATGAGGGTACCCATGCCAAAGGGCATGAGGCTTTCAGTGGGTTTTCATTCTATGACTCTTACTGTTTCCTGAACTTCCCTTTACCTACTACTAGAGGAGGAGGAATGGTTTATTTCAGCTGGTAGATTTGGGGGTTAAGCTTCTTTTAAACCAAGAAGTTAACCCCAAAAAGGGCTGGACCCTGTATCTAACAACTTCAGCAAAAATTAGCAGACATTAGTGATCCTTGTCACAGTCTGCAGGGAGCTTGACACAGCAGCAGCTGCTTTAGGGTCCCAAAGCAAAGGCATCTTTGCTGCCTACAAGGATAACCAAGCACCCTGGAGTCTGTTTCTCACACAGCCCAAAAGGGGATGGGTTCTTCCAGGCAGAAGAGGTCCCATGGGGATTGCAAATGGAAGCAGCAAAGAAACACTGGCCTGATGAACACGTATCCACACACATACTAGATAAATATGCAGGGGTATTTCTTTCTATTTCCCCTCCAGTTTCACAAAATGAAAGCATCAAACTGAGCTCTGCAGATAGGCTAGCAAATCACAGCACACCATGTGAACTAAGGACATCTGGAGATTTTTACATCTTTTTTTTCCATTAGGAACAAGAGACTGTTGTAATTCTGGCACTGAGATGAGCTGAGGGCATCAGTTTCCACACAAATCCCTATGATATCAGTCTGATTATGAGGAAAATGCAAGTTTGACAACACAGCAGTTGGAGAAAAGCCAAAGAACAGGCAAAATGAGACCCATCCCTTGCCTGAGTGAATCTAGGAGAGTTTGGTTTTCCTGTCTTCTCCTTTAGCTTGGTCAGTTTGCAACCACAAATTGCTCCCATGTAACAGTGTTCCTTCTTGATAAAAAGCTTACATTTGCAAGGCTGACAGGTCCATCATCTTGCCACTTGGCCCTCACAAAAGCCAATACAAATTAACAGTTATCTTGAAAGTATTTCTTACAAGAGTCAAAAGATACAATGGATACAAAAGGAAGAGATTTCCTTGAGGAACTGGATCCATCCAGAGCCTGTTACCCATTTTGGATGTCATAATCACCACACCAATTGCTCACCCCTGAGTTTAAAAAGAAGAAGCCTAAGAATTAAGAGCTGCTTGAATTTTTTTTCTCAAAGCTAAGGTGTGTCCTTACAGTGAAATGGTTAGGAAGAGGGTGAAAATTCCAACGTTAAAAAAAAAAAAAAAATTAGCTGGTGTAATGTCTCCAGAAATGTTTGAAGGTTTTTATTCTTCTTCCGCTCCATTTCATGAAATACTCATGGTGGCACATCAAAATATAACACAAAAGCTCAGCTATCCTATTGTATTTTGAGTATCAGCCAATACTCAGCACCAATTTAAAACACCTTTTTTTTTTTTTTAATTTCGGGCTTTAGTTACACAGGAGCCAAGAGAACTTCCCGAACAAAGATGCTATTCAAAATGCATAGGGAAGTCTGCCTCTTCAGCTTGGAAATGTGAAATTTATTTTTAGGCAAGAAGAAGGAAGTTTTTGAAAGGTCACCCATAAAGCACAATTGGCAGATGCTGAGGTTAGCTGAATGACTCCTTCTTATGTAGCCAGCCGGCTGTGAGAACTAGGGAAGAGAGGCAGATGGTCCAGCCATCACTGGGAGAAAAGCTTGCTTTAGTCCTAAACACAAGCCTATAGACTCCAGAAATGAATTGTGAGTCATATTAAATAAGTACTAAATCGGAGCTGACATTTAAAATATTTAAATATTTTCCAGTCCAGATTGCCCCCTGATTTGGTTCATGTTCTTGTCCCTTCCATCCACATCCATGACAAGGACAAAGCAGCCCACACACTCAGGGCCTGTCCTGTGAATTTGAGCCACTTTTAATCACAAATGAAAAAAAAATTTACACAGAAACTTCAAAATATTAACAAGTTTGAGTGGCCACTGGATGAATCTTTCTGTAGAATGAGCTCAGTGGTGGCAAAAACCTGTTTTTATCAAGTGCACTGCATGAGGGATGCACAGCTGGGCATGCCAAGATTTCCTCCCTCTAATGCAAGAGCCAAGTGTAAAACTAAATCTTTTCTCATCAGCATGAAAAAAACATCGATTAAAAATCCTGTAGCTAAAACACCCTGCAAAAACAGAGAGAGGAGAGAGAGAAAAACTACACGAGCCAGGAGCAAAGTGTGAAATGGGATCTTGAAAAGCCCTTCCACATAGAGCTCCTTTCTTATGTCGCTGATTTTCAGCGCTCAACGCTGCTGGGGTGCAGCCAAGGCACATGCCAGGCTGCAGCTCCACCAGGCAACACCCCCAGGGACAGGAGCAGGGCCACCCCACAGACCCCTTTGGCCACCAAGCAGGGATGTCCTCAGGAAGCTGCCACCCCTCTTTACACAGCAAGGCACCAATGATGCCAGGGAATGCCAGAGTCCAGGAATCAGGAGGTTTAAGGCTTGTTACATACGCATGGTATTTACTGCTACGCTTCTCCTGTGGATCTACAGTTCAGGGGAAGGGGGCCACTAGGATATGGGAGATTTAAAATCCTGAAGAGATGAGCAGGGTCTTATTAGTTTGGCTCTGGCTCTGCCTGCTTCCTACTTCTGAGGCCATAGGAAAGGGGTTCATGTCTCTCACAGCACTTCCACATAGAAGACCATCTAAATGTTGAGCCCCAAAAAGTGGGTGAGGGAAGAAAAGGAGTTTACAGCCTCTGTCTGTCTCCTTTCTGCAGAAGGGCTGGCAGCCAGGCAGGCTGTGATGCTGATCTTTTGGCCAGATTTGAGATGAGGGCACTGAAGGGAGGTGTTTTGCCAGGTACAAAAGAAAGCAGAGGGAAGAATTTCACACTAAGAGGCAGTCATTAAGGTACCTTTCACAGCTGGTGAAAGTGTGAAGAACTACATTGTCCCTGGTGAAATGTTTTACTGAAAACAACAAGCAAGGATACTAATGCTCTTTAGACAAGTTTCTGGAAAGCACTGAACTCCATAACATCTCCCCCTGCAATCAACAGGGCTGGAGCAAGCTCAGAAAAAGCCATCAAGCTGCTTCTTTTAATTTTGTTCAAAGAGTACACAGGCATGCCAGACACACTTGCTAGGGCAAGATATTTCCTATAAGATTATTTAAGGCTTCATAAATGCTGCACATAAGAAGCCTTAATCCTAAACTCAGCGTTAAGGCAGGCTTTGGATCATCAACACCAATCACCCTTTGGCCAAGCCATTGGGTGAGTGCCAAACTTTCACCTTCTCCCTCTAAGCTAGGGTTGCTGCAGAGAAATCTGCCTTGTGTTTTGAAGTGGCATTAGTTAGAGCATGCCAGAGAGCTTTGAGGCAGAGATGTGTAACTGCTAATGTATAATAAATTACTGCTCTATTAGCAGTCTTGTACCAGCTGTCTACAAAATAAGTTACCTGAGATGCTATTTGGTGACTGAGAGCTGAGTTGTTCTCTTTGGCCTCTAAGAAAAACATGCACCTTGTCTTACATCATAAACATAAAGAAACACAAAGCTACTGCTCATAAATGAGTTTTCCAAGAGCATAAAGCTAGTGAAGTACACACAAGCCTTAAGAACCAGTCTGTGAAGACAGAGGGCTAAGCTCAGAGCTGAACGCTGTGCAACAGCCCCCTGAAGTAAGTCGCAGCTCAAAAGTCTGAAATATTTAGGGGGTATCAACTCTTAGAGCAATCCTGCTGCCAAAGCACATGGGGGAAGAGCAACAAGCTGCATCCACCACGACGAATCACTCTAGTCCTCAGAGACGTGAAGAACTGCCGGGGAAAACACCATCACCCAAGTTGAACCTGGACTTCAAGATAAAGGTCTCCTGAGAAGTTTTAAATAGCATTCAGAAATTCCTATTTGTGTTGCACAAGAAAGCTGGCCCCGCTCACAAGTTGTAAGACTTTCTGAAGCACTGATGGAACCATCAGCCCAGCTACATACCAACACAGTTAAATCCCAGCCCACCTAGAAATCTTGCTATGGACTTCAGGGGCATTATTTCCATCCTCAGCCATTGTCACTTATTATGGATGACTTACCTGGAACTTACCTGCAGCTGAGATAGCTGCTGGCATCATCCTAGACTATAATTTAAAAAAAAAAACAACCCAAATTCTCCTGACAACCTTCTACACCAGTGCAGTTGCCCTGAATTTAAGCACAGGATGGGGAGGCAAGGAATGTTTGCTGGGCTGATGATGCCACGGAGCAGAGGGGAGCAGCTCAGGAGGAGAGAAGGTTCTCAGTGTGCCTAAAGGCAAAAAGTCAACATCAAGACTCCCAGGCACCAACCTGGGGTTGCTCTTTATTACCCTGCCCAACATGAGGAGGAGGTAAGTCTTTGTAGCAGCAGCAAGTCATGGGGCTGATGTGATGTGATATGTGATGTGATGATGTGATGCAACCTCCCCAGAACAGATCTCCCTGGCCAGCTGGGTAGTTCTGCATTTGCTCAATGAGCCCCACAAACTCCAAAGCCAGTCATAGGAAGGTTTACTTTGGCAGACACACTTTTCTTTAGGTGGATGATTAAGAAGCCCAAGTGAAAAGCCTGCTTGTTCACAGTCTTTTCCTGTAGAAAAGGAACACCATCAGAGGATAACTCAGCCTCCCTGGCCTTCATGTAATGTCTACTGAAGGAGCCAAGGGCAAGAGTCTAACTTCAGCATTTTATATAAGTGTCTAAATCAGGTGGGATCAATCCTGACTATATCAATCCTGACTATATGCTAGCAAGGTGTTTTGGTTTTTTGTTTGGTTTTTTTTTTGTTTGTTTGTTGTTTTTTTTTTAACGTAAAGACTGGATATATACCAAAATACTATGTTTTAATTGAGACAAGGATGATGTTCTTAATTATAAATACAGACCTGGAACACATTATAAACAGAACCAAAGGAAGGCAGTCAGTATTACAGCCGTGGGCTATGGAGAAGGCAATGCTCCCCGTTTCAAGCCCATTCAAGCACCTCCAGGCCTCCCAGAGAAGCCAGGGAGCTCTGCTCACCTTGGGAGAACAGAAGCACAGGCCTATAGCCTGTGTTTTTTTAGAGCTGAACTGATTAACATTTTAATTTCCAAAACAGATGTGGAAGAGAAAAAAGCTACCTAAGCATTAGTGTCCCATTGTATTGACTGACCTCATTTAATCCCCCAAGCTCATCTAAACCCTTTAATTGATAGCTTTAAATATGTAAGAAAGAAAAGGACCTTGAAAAGATCTGGTTTACAGCTCTAATCTGATGAGATACAGCAGCCAGGATCATCTTACATTACTGTGAAGTTATGTAGGCAGCTAGAGCCTTTAGCCAGACTGCAGTGGAGTCAGTAATGTAGAAAGTAATATAGAAAAAAAGGAGCTTTCCCTGTTGAGAATATGGAGTTCTTGCTGTTAGTATGCAGTATTGGATTTAGTTCAAGAGCTGCTGCTCTCATATTGGCTTTATGATACTCACTTTGCTTCCAAACACTACAACATCAGAAGTTTCTCTCCAGCAGTCTGGCAGATGTCATGTCTAGCACATTTTTGCACCTTTGGATAAATTATATCTCATGTAAGATGGGCTCCAGTGTGGTGCAAATACATCTTGGATGGTCTGCCAGGTCTATCTGAGCTGAACACCACCTGAAACAAACTCCAGCTGAACTCCTCTAGAAACTCATTCTGGGTGGACCCACTGGTGAATTCTTTTCACTTCGTGCAGGGTGTGAAGCAGATGGACAGTGATCTGAAAGCAACAATTAATGATATGAACTTAAAAAAACCCAAACATCTGTGTCTGCAGACATGAATGTTTCCCAGCAGGCAGAAGTGCTCTGTGTGGGTTTTCTCTCTGCAAGCAGCCACTACTGAAACCATGGCTTAAAAGAATCTGTGAAGCTGTGAACAGGGTTTCTCATCCCCTCTCTGACCCTTCACATTAGGCAATGCTGCTGAAAACCAGTTCCACACCCAGCCTGTACTTCAAAGCAAATACCAGTAACAAAGGAGCAGGGAAGGCACTGGGACCACAGGCTGTAGGAGCTGGCAGGGCTTAAGCCAGTCACTACCACAACATCACTACCAACACAACTGCTTTCCTCCGTCCCAAAAACTCACCTGGCTGTCCGTGCATCAATAGTGGCTACAGACACACATGCAGCCAGCAAAAAAAGAAACAATGAAAGCTCCTTTTGCCCTTCTTCCTCTTTTATTAAGGGCTCAGCAAAGTGAGCACATTACCAAGCTTAATGAGTTGCCCTGTGTCAGCCAAGTCTGGGTGACAGGAGCTGGGACACACACAGTCAATAGCAAACCCAAGATAAGACACATTAACTCAGGTCTCAGTGATGGAGATTTAGACTGATCCCTTTAACCTTGAGTTTACAATAGGTAAAGAGCATGCGTGCAAATAATGGTTGCACCTCACCTTACACACACGTTAAGCTGTGGCACTACATCTGCTCAGGCTAAGCTCCTCATTTCCATTTCTGAATGTGTGGTGGTGGCACGACAGCCTGGGATATCCTTCAGTATCCGAATTCCACTGCACCGCATGAGCGGGAGGTCAAAACAAGGATGAAGAAGTCAGGCTGGTCCATAAGGACAGTGCAGCTTCCAGCAACCCTCACTGGGGACAAAGAATTGCAGGAACTTTTCTTAGCAATGAATTTTTCAGTGCCATATGTAATCAGATGATGAACTTAAGTCATAAGCATACTCCAGTGAAATGACATCTACATTAGTGCCTTCCTTCTGACAGAGCAAGACACTCAAACTTGAGCATCACAAACTGGAGGTTATTCAAATCAACAGCTCTGCAGAAGAGACTCCCAGATTTTCCAGGCAATGCTCTCCAAAACTGCTGTATAAGCAAGCAGAAGACTCCACCTGTTCGTGCATAAATAGGATTAAAAAACCCAAGCAGATGGTCACTTAATCCCCAACACTATCCCCAGCTGACATCATACAAAATGAGGAACACGCCTTGCTGCAAACCTTTGCTTATATGGGAAAAATCTTAACTGTGTGCCTGTAAGCACCAAATATTCCAGTTCCAAAGTACTGGACTAATTTGGTGATATCACTCTATGTAAGATATCCAACTTTTCAGACTGATTGTAGGCCCAGAGTGTTTGACAGGGTTGGGCAAACGTGCAAAGGGTAAGTGGAAAAAATCATGCCTGACATCTCAAACAATCCAGTCTGAGGAACAGAGGAATGAAGAGCTGTGCTTCTGCCCCCACCCCGTGATTGCTTGAGATGGGCTCCTCTGAAACTCATGACTTATTTTTACACACACTGAGTTGGGTATTCTGCCTTTGGGAAGGTAACATCTACCATTCAAAACCATCCCATCGTTCACTCCGTACCAGAGTTAGAATGCAGAAATCCAGCCCAAACTGATAAGGCTGCAATTCAAAGTTGGACTTGATGTCATCTCTGAGGTCCCTTCCAACCCGGCTAATTCTATGATTCTATGATTCAAGCAGCTTTTAAAAACATCCCTTATGCTAATGACATTTCCCAGCACAAAAGCAGGAGCTCATTTCTCCTCTCCTGGTTCCTTTTCCCTTTGGTGTGGTGCCTCTCCCTCTCCATGCACCAGCAAGTCCTACACAAGCCAAGGGAATCCTGCTCCCTGGCTTTGCACAGCAAACTGCACCTGCAGCCAGCACAAAAAGGCCAGGCTCCCCCCTCAGATTCAGAGGCAGCCAAAAGAAGGACTTCCTCTTGTGTATTCATAGGGCAGTAGCAGTCACATTTCAAAGTGCTTTGGCTTTGCCACAGCAAACCTACCCAACTTCTCAAAGTGGGTTTCCTGCTGTGTAGGAGCCTCTGGAAAGGTCCCAGAGCATGCAGCAGCACGTCACTGTTTCAGACTTGAACTGTCCCACCTTCCTTGGCAGTTCACCTAAAGCCACAAGAAACTTCACCCTCCAAAATGGGTTCAACTCTGTTTCTACTCGAGTACCACCTGAATCTGCTGAAGAAAACCCTGAAGGAAATTTCTGCTCTTTAGGAAAATACTTTTCCATCTTACATTGTCCATTTCCCTAGAAGGAAAACACCCACACAGCCACCTCACCATTGTTTCAGGTTGATTAAAATGTACCCAGTTCAGATTTTAATTTTCTTACCAATGCATAAAGCTAGAAAAAATCATCTGATGTTTAATACCACCCTTTTTTTTGGTGAATTTCTAGAAAATCTAAAGCAAGGAAATGGATTTGCACCCTCCTCCAGTTAGCAAATACACAGCAGACTTTCTCCAAGCTGCAGAAGTTTGATCCAAATCCATCCCCTTGGGTCCCTCTCACAACTGGCTGGTAGCCGGAACATGGGCACAGGCATCCTGTGCTAACAGAGCAAGGGTGTACAATACTTAAAACCATTCATCCAGCTGCTCAGTAGCCTGCTTTGGTCAAAGGAAGACCTGGAGCTTGAACAAATGCTGCTCACTTGGTCTGACCAAATTAGAGAGCAATCTCATGAGCAGCTCAGACAGCAGAGCCAAGTGTAATGCCTGCAGCAGCTGGAGACCTCACATAATGACATCTCCAGTGCCTAATGCATATGGAAAGAATCAGGCTCACCTTCCACCCCTTTCAGCATAACACTGGTGGCCAGGAAGTCTTTTCAGAGTGGTAAGACTGGTTTGGACCCAAGGGTCTGGTATCAAAAATGTCCAGACACTTAAGTATTGTCTTGGTGCTACAGGATCTCCATAACTTTAAACCCCTGGGCCTAAATGTCTGACCTCCCAATTAAGGCTCCACCTATAATAGGAAGTAATTTTAAAGCTAGCTGCTACATGGGGTTTGAAATGGGTAGTATTGTTCAATCTGTACTAAGACAGTATTATTTCATTTATATTAAAGCAAATCTGAAGTAACAGTTTGACTGATTTTATTATTTTCCTGATGGTATTAATTTTACACAGTACAAAATTCTCTTATTTTAGCAATTTGAAAAAAAGAATATGAAGGTCCACATGAAAGCCAGGGTAACACATTTTGCTTTACAGGAAATACCTTATCACTCATCAGATATTTTCAGGCTTGATACTAATATTTTCAATAAGGACATAATTTGCACTTGGGTTTCAGAGTTCACATATTCATATGAAGCTTTTAGACACCTGGATTCCAGTTCAGGGTTTATTTGCATACAAAAATATATTATAATGGAAAAAAGCATTAGAAGTTCTCAACTATATAAAATTACAAATATACTTTCATAAAAGCAACTTTAAATTAAAATTCAAGCTATATTTAAAAGCAAAATACAGCTGTAACACTTAAGTTATCTTATTCCATCTGCTGCAAAATAACAGAACTGATGTTGCCAGTTATTTACAAAGGTTATGTTCAGAAGATGGATATCAGACATGGGCAGCAGCTCTCAGTGACTGATGTCACTTATCCTTCAGAGGACACTCGTAGACAAGCACAATGCCAAAGATTCATTTTACATACCTGGAAAGAGAAAACAAGAAAAATCATTAAATTCTGTGCTAAATAAGATTACATGTTGTTGACACACCAGGCACTGTCTTTGTGTAGCTTGCTAGACCACCAGACAGACCAAAATTCTGTCTTTCTTCTTTTAATTAACACCAGAACCAAAAGGTTAGCACGTAAAATTTCAGGTGATTGTTGTTTTATTGTTTTCATGAGTGCATCAGGCTTGAAAAGGCACCTGTACTAAATCCTGTGTGACCTCAAGCATATGGCTACAACTCCTCAAAACTGTGATGATAAATATCAGATTAAAATTAGACTTTTTACTCAGATTTTTCCTGTGCGATAAAGACAGGGTGACACTGTAAGACAAGTGACACTGTATAAATGAGACTCTGCTGAAACCACTAGAGATTTGCTTAGCTGGGATAAAAACAAACTCAAAACAACCACAACCAAAAAACCAGGACAGCAGGTGCAATCCCTGCCCTCACCTGCCATGTGTCTTGTAAGGGCACAATGAAGCCTGGGTACTGTAGGCAGCCCCTTAAGAGTTTGTTGATACACAGCAACCTATCTGTGTGATGGTTTGGGCTTTTGTAGTTCTACACAAACCTTCAAAAACTCATTTTTTCAGAAGAGCAGTCAATTAAGTTTCAGTGTTAAAGATGGAGTCAGCTCAAGCATACCTCTCAGGAAACTAGAAATAGATTTTAAGTATGAGAAGTGAAATGAGGATTAATGCACAAGTAAGAAAACAGGGAAGCAGGAAGCTCTCTGAAGTCCAGCAGATGGCCAAGGCTTCAGGAATTACAGGGAGGGGAAATACCTAAGAACAGAAGAAACACTCAGTTCACAGTTTATCGGGGTTTTGTTCATGCTGCTATTTAAATCTGGTCCTGAATTTTTTTGTCTGGGGCTCTGTAGCCTGGTTCCATACAAAAAGCCTCTAAGAGTATACTGTCCATAATAGGATAGGAAAAAAGGAACAAGAAGAAGCAGTGTATATGGTTGGGAAGAGGATGGTGTATTTTTGCTTCTATTGTTTATCTTTTACATTCATACTGACAAACCTAGTATTGTAACTGGAAAATTTATTTTAGAATTTGCTTTGTTAGAGATTTAAGGAGCAGGTATCTGTATCTCTTGACTTAGATAAACTGTCAAAATTCTGTTGATTCTTGTCTTTACCAGGAATGGAGTTTAGATCCCTTTTTATGTCACTATCCAGAAATTATAAAATTTCCCTCATCTATGGTTACTCCTCCAGTTACTTTGCTTTATAATGAAGAAACAAAACCCCAGTTTTTTTAGCTGAGTTTTTAAGAAAAGTGATGCTTGCTTCACTTATACTCTGTCAAGGATGGGTGAACTGGAGCTGCCTCTGAGGTGGGGACAGAGGTTCATCAGGGTACTGCCTTTGTCACACAGGCTAAACTGCATGCCATGAACACACCAGCAAAGACCAGAATTTGGTCTGTTTTACCTTCTTACACACATAATGATCCACAGGAAGAACAAACTACAGGAGCCACATTACATGAAACTATTGATACCCTTCTTCCCCAACCCCCCCTTCCCATACATTGGCTTTCATTACTCTTTGACAGTACCAAGTGAGATGCATCTTACTAGAAAAAAAGTCCACTTACTTGCTAGTGTCCTGTCGAGGTCAGCAATGAAGTCTTCCAGTTCTTTTGTGTCTCCAAGCTTTGCTGGAAAAAAGAGTCAATACTGCTTAGGCACAACATATTTTTCTGGCCAAAAAGACACAATGAAACCACAAACTCCCCCAAATCACATTCAGTGGTATCAAATATTCTGTGGATTATTTTCAGGAAAGCTCAAAGGGACTGCTGCAATATCCCAATTCATTCTTAGGAAACAGGGGAGATTAAATTAAAATCCTGACTTTTAGAATGTTCCATTTGACAGAAGCAAAGGAATCCTCTGCTTAGTTTCCTTAAAAAAGCAGAAGTTGAAGCAGAGAAAAAAGCTGTATGTCCAATAATTATCCTAACTAACTCCCTGCTACCGTGGGAGTCTTCCTTATTGTCTGTATTCAGATATTGCAGTCGTGGCCCTAATCAAACTCCATCCAGTTAGCTCTGGATCCAAACAATCCACCTCAATTTCCACTCCTGGGAACACCACTGGTTCCATACAATCTAGTTTTTACTGCAAGTGGCTTCCATGTCTCATTTCTGTGGTCTAGTCCATGCCAGTTCCAACTCTATTTCTGTCTTTTTGTCTTCTCATCAGGAAGAGCATCTCGACCTTTAGCATAATTCCTTGCCAATTATTTCCTGCCATTTTAATTGAACTCCTTTTGCCATTTCTTATTAACTGTTACTTATTATTTCTCCCTAGTATGATGTTAATTAGAAAGAAAACATTTAATTTGGGTTTTGGTCGGGTTTTTCGTTTGTTTTTGCTTTTTCTTTTTCTTTTTTTTTTACTGGTCACTGTTGAAAAGACATAAAAGCACGAAAAGCTCTTGAGTATGCACCTGAGAAAACTAGTTGTAACACAAGTACATTTATTGGTATGTCTGCTCCAGAGTTTATCTAAGTTCACCTGAAGGAAATGACCTCCTGGGGAGTTAGATCAGCTGCAAGACAGAAGTCACTTTGAAACACCATAGCAACAAAGGAGGAAGGAATTACTAATACATGGGTTGAATCAGCACTGCAAAGTCTACACGGATCCAAATAATTGCATTAACCTGAATGGCAGCATATGGCTTTGCAGGAGTCACCTACTGCACCCCTGTATTCAGGCTAAGTATTTCTTTATGGATGTGGGACACTTAAACTAAATAGTTGCTTCAGTAAGAAGTAACACAGTTCCTCAGTAGGGTTCTGTAAGTAGCACCCTGATTTATCATCAGCTCAAAACATGTAGTTTTCTTTTGCTTGGTGTTTCAAAAACAAAGGAGTTCCCAGGTCACCTGCAAATAAGTGTGGATGCAGTGTGCTATTGCTGCTTATAATCAGGACAATAATATTTGAATTTGTGGTGTGATTAACAGTAAATCATAGTTTTGCTGTAGTTTAGGGGGGAAAAAAAAAGTTAATGCATGCATGTGAATCCTGGTTCATAGAAAGAAGCCTGTAGACTTGAGAATTACAAAGAAATGCCAACATTTTATATCAAGTTTACCTTTACATGGAGTTACAGATGGAGATGGCAAGCTTGGAGTAGATGCAGTTGGAGAGTTAAGCTTTTCATCACTGAGGCTGAAACTGTTTCTGTAGAGTGAGTCTGCACCTGTAAAAAAAGTGGCATTGTAAAGATGAGCTAGTAGAAATAAAAAGAGATAAATGGGACATTTCCTACATGGGCTTCAACATCTGTAGAACTGAAATTTACAGACTTTAAAGCCAAAAGGACAAATAAATCATCTACTGTGTGAAGGATGTTGTTCCCACACCTACTGTGAAAAAAACAAGCAGTCCTAGGCTCAGTCCTCTACCCACCAGTAAGAAAAGCATCAGCTTTTCCTGCAGTCAGCATAATTTTGAAAATATTACAGGAAAGACAATTATCCCACGTCCACTGAATTAAGCCTGGTATGACCTGCCTGAATCACGACATTCTGGGAAATTCTGGTTACCTGAATTTTTCAAAAAGCTGTTTAAAAATCTGAACAAAGAGCTCCAGGACAAGGACAGCCCCCCAGAACAGAAAGCATATTCAGTGCTGTGCTCAAACAAACTCACTTAAATCTCTATATTCTGCTGCTTTAAGTCTCATGTTCTAGCTCTATGTCACCTTTTAACTTTCTTTTATTCAGTAACTCTCACGAGCTAACCAAGCAGTGAATCAGTACACAACATGTTCTGCCATCTTACTTTAGGTGGTCTTTCAAAGAAAGATTTTTTTATGTAGCATGGAAAGCAACGGGAAAGCTGCCAATAGTGCTCTGATGTTTTTGCATTTTGGACAAGGCCTTAAGTTTCCAGTTTCTAAGATTGATCTGTATCTTGGTTTTTTTTCTTTTTTTTTTTTTTTTTCATGAAAAGAGTTCCACAATGCACAGCTCACACAAGGTATTAGTCATGGCTCTGCTGGAAGGAGGAACTGTCATTGTGTTAGAGACACTAAAACTGCTGGTTCCTGCAGTTTTGAGCCAGTGACCTGAAAACTGTAGTTCCACAAAAAGAAACCATTGTAATGTGAACCTGGCAATCATCTCCATCTATCTGGCACACTTACTAGGAAATAAATGTATGTTTTATTATATGGGGGGGTGACTACTGTTGCTTCCCACTGAGGCTGACAATTTTGCCTACCTACAGCAAATACAGCATTTGACCTGGGAACCCCAACCCAGAAGGTGTCTACACTGGAGCATTAATCCATCCAAGTCAGAACTGTCAACCCCTTGGACACCTGTCCCAAATGCTACATCAGGAGACAACTGCCTTAGTGAAATTAAGGATGTCTTGCTGAATTAGGAGAAGAGGGCAGGATCACAGCTTGTCAGGATCCACACATCCACACCTTCAGAAACACACTGTTCGCAGATACCAAATGGAGAGATGCTTCCCCAGCTGACTACTCCTCAACCATAAGTTACCCCACCTTTGGGAAGAAGAGTGTGTGTCTACACCCCACATCCTCTAACCTGCAGTCTTTACCACCATAAAACCACCTTCCATAGGAGTATCCAGGTAGAGAGACAAACCAGACAGGACAACTGCATCTACTAAGCTTAGATGTTTCCTCAGCCATCGGTTGACTCTTTCCATTTCTTCCAACCGAACTTCCAAGCCTACCTCTGTTGCAATCCACACTGAAGAGGCTTGTGTCAGAAGGTCCATCCTGGAGTGTTTTGCTCCCTCACATGCATGCTGCCCCACCACAGTACTGCACCTTTCAGAGTTTGCTCTGCAATCAGCTTGGATCCCATTCCAAGACATGCAGACACGACCTGCAGCGCCGTGCAAACGCGAGGGATGGTGGGGATGACACCTGGCACCTGGGACTACTGCTTGCCCAGATCAGCCACCAGTTGGTATTTCTTGTTTAGGAACAAGAAATACAAGGGGCATGCTCCCTCATGCTTGCTTTTTAAGAGCAACTTCTTTGCCTTCACTCTCAAGGGCTTCCTTTCTAAACCTTAGCAGAGCAAAACCAATCTACCTGAAATTTCAGATATAAGATTCGATGGCTGCAATGCAGAATTGAGATAAATTTAGATAGAAAATTAGGAAAAAGAAAAAAAAAAAAGCTATTTTAAAAAGTAGTTCCTAAAACATAACTTAAGGAGGAGAAAATCTGACAGTGCTTTACAATGATGTGTGTCAACAGTATTGTACCATACCACATGAACCCTGTACAGTACTGGATTGAAAGTAACAGCTAAAGGTATTAAAATTTTCCTCCTGATATTAGTGTACAGATCAACTTTCTACTAAAACTACATTTCTTTTCAGCCAAGATGCAAAGCCTCATGACCACAAAATTTAGAATGGAAAATTCTAGCTGTTCAGAACAAAACACCTACCAGCACAAAAGAGCCAAATAACTTGAGGCACCTCCCACAAACTCCTGTAGCCAAGAGCACAAGGCACTGAAACACTGACAGAACACACCAAATAAAACACTGTCTATGGCATGTATTTGTACAGAGCAGAACAAGAACTTTCAAATTCTTTCATACAGTAAAGGTTTTGAATCTAGCTGAACAAAAATAACAGAGAGAAAAATGACAAAACTGAGTGTACTTCTAATGTTGAGTCTCTGCTGCTAATACTATTCAGACATCAAATGTAGTGGTGCTGAGAATTCATATTGCAAACCAATCCTTGCATACCAAATCCAAAGCTCCAGTTCTCTTACATATTTGCAGGAGTAACAAGTTTTTTTGTGAATGCTCTTGAGGGCAACTGAAGTTATGAAAGCTTTAATAAGCCATTTAAATTGGCCACAAACCATCTACACAATTTTTTCTATTTTTAACCATGTACACATCTGAGCTAGCGGTCATCTTTGACTTTTTTTTTTTTTTTTTTTTTTCTGGGGGGGTTTTGTCTCCATACTTCTTCTATAAGAAGTTGAAAGTACTTAGTGCTCACCTCACAACATACTGAAACCCAAAAGTGTTGTTTTATATTGGCTTCCATACACCTGATGCTGGGGGATATATTTCCAACTGTGCAAAGAGAAAACAAGACTAAACTGTTGCTTTAAATACCCAAATGTTTTTTCTTCCAGTTTCAAAAGGTGAAAGGTTTTCACAAAACATTGATGTCCTCTGATGGGCTGCAATATTAATAGTTTCAGGAAAATACCTATATTTATCTTTTTCAAAAAGCAAAAAACACTGTCTGTGACTTAGAGGTGCCACCAAGCAGCAGAAAGATGTAAAGAGGAATGCATTGATTCCACTGTCAAGACAATGTTAACTGCTGAAAACAATTTAGTGTTTAAAAAAATAAATACTTGCAATATCTATCACACAAAAATATCTGCTTTGGCAAAGTGTGGCTGCAGGGCAGAAAGCTCTGGGAAAAGGACATTTTAGTCCTTGCTCCCCACCAGCTGCCACAGCCAAGATTTGCACATTCACCTCCAATAATGGCCCTTGGAAGATTTCCACTGCCACACAAACACAACATCCCCTGCAGCCCAATAACCAGAGGCTGATGCCAAGGATCTCTCATCACTGCTGCCCGTCCTCATCCCTCCTCTCTCACACTGTGATCCAAGTTTATCTGTAATTCATCACTTATTTTTCACTTTGTATTTTGACTCTACTACTTGTAAACATGTATGCCTCTTCAGCCATGTTAAAAATACTTAATAATACTGTCACCTTCAAAAAAACAAACTCAAAAAAACCTTAAAAAACCTTAAAAATCCTAGATTTGAGCTATGGAGTTGACTTACATGAGTTAAATTAAGCCAATAGCTGCAAAACTAGGGGGTTGGACTAGATGGGGGTGTATTTTACTTTGGCAAAGTAACCTGTAGTTAGTATTGACCTTTGCTGTTCCTGTACATGGCTAAACCACAAAGAAATACTACAGCAATACCATGTAAATATAGAATGCCCCCATGAAATGAGCAATTGAAAGGTTCTGGGTAGCAATTAACAGAAGGAGGAAAACCTCAGGCTTCTCATTTGAAAACAGAAACGGAAAAGTTCAGCTGTCTGATTTTTTAAATATTATGTTCTTTCTAGTAGCATAGCTCAGGACACAATTTTGAAGAGCACTGGAGTCAGTAAAATTTTTACTGCAGTTTTCAGTAGGGCAGATTTTAGAAGAAAATAAATAAAATTTTTAAAAATCACACCCCTAAAGTTTTCAGAGAGCTGGTTTAAAATTCTACACAAGTCCCTACAAGCCATGAATTTATTATAAAACAATAGTTCAGCATTTAATGAACAGACTGCACAACTCATTCTTAGCCAGAACAAAGCATAGTTGCGAAAATAATAAAAAAGATAAAATCAGGAATTTCTAATGCCAGCAGTAGAAGTGAGGAATATTTATGATGCTTGTTTTGTTGCAGCCCTCCAGGGCAGCGTTTACTTTTATCATAATCACAGTTACATTTGGCTGCACCACTTATTTTTTGTGGGTTTTTTTGCCTAGCTAACAAACATCTGTTCCAACACTGACACAAAAATCACACTTTTCACTATTGACATTCCTTGGCTTCATGATTTAAAAGACTTCAAGCCACCCAGTTGCAAGGAAGGGATCTCAGAAATTCAGATGTACGTGACTTCTCATTATACACACAACTTTCCACTCCCCCACCACACTTGTTGTCTGTGAGGCAGTGATTCCAACTCCAAACCTTCCCCTTTACTAATTACAGAACGGTTTGGGCTGGAAGGGCCCTTAAAGATTATCCAGTTCCAACCCCCCTTGCCATGGGCAGGGCCATCTACCACCAGACCAGGTTGCTCAAAGCCCCATCCAACCTGGCCTTGAACACTTCCAGGGAGGTGGCAGCCACAACTTCCTCATGGGAAACCTGTTCCAGTGTCTCACCACCCTCATGGGAAAGAATGTTTTCCAAATTCTAACCTAGATCTCCCCTCTTCAAGGTTTAAACATTATCCCTTGTCCTCTTGCTACAAACTCATGCAGAAAGCCCCACCGCAGCTTTCTTGTAGGCCCCCTTCAGGTATTGGAAAGCCTCTATAAGGTCACCTCTGAGCTGAACAACCCAAACTTCCTCAGCCTGTCTTTATAATGCTTGCTTCCCTTCTAAAGAGCAAGAGAAACAGGTATGCTGGAGGTAAAAAACAGGGAATCTTATGAAAAAGCATATTTCTCAATAAAATACCTCGAGAGAAGCCTTTGCACCCAAAACTTCTGGGTTTTCTTTCTTTTGAATGTAGCAGTAATTTAATAAAACATTATTTCTCAGATCATTCAATAAAAGGTTATTTCTCCACAAGAGCCTTGCTTTTTTTTAAATTTATAAATATTGTACTGCCTTCTTCTTAGAGACAGACCATTAGAAGCTCACAGAAGCAATCCACTCCCATAAAATGTTCTCCTCTTCATCATGCAAGACTGGGATTTGTTACTAAGACCAAAAGTTCAATTACCCCACAATTCTACCTCTCATAGCAGATACCTATAGAAGAGTCTAAGGGTGGTGCAGCCATACACTGATCATTTCAAGATAAACTCCACCAAGTTTTAGCACAGGTTGATCTTTTCTAAGACAGCAGTAGCATCTGTAGGCCCAGCAGTCCCTGATGCCCCAATCCCTCCCATCATAATTTTAGCTAGTTATTGAGTATGTAAACTTTTAACGTCCATGATGCCTCTAGGCAATACATTTCACACCAGGGGAAAAAATAGCTCCTCTTATTTCTTTGAAGCATGCTGATTTAATTTGATTTCCTCATACTGGGTGAGGTAGCAGCCACTTTCCTAATGTCACTCAGTATTTTCTGGAAGATTAGCTTGTCCCCACCCAAGTCATCTCTCCTTTGGGCTGACAGTCCCAGTCTGTTTAGTCATTTGGAAACTATTTTACATTTTCAATCATTTTTGTTGCCTTTTCCTGTACCTCCTCTCTAAACACACATTGCACAACTGCAAACATAAATGGGCTTTTTAAGATGAGTGCTGCAGTATAAACAGTGGTAGAAAGAGACAAGAATATGAACAGCCCCCCTGTAATCCAGCAGGAAACAGTCAGTGACAGAGTTGCTTGGATCCCCACAAGTCTATGGGACCAGATGGGATCCACCCAAGGCTGATGAGGGAGCTGGCAGAAGAGCTCCCCAAGCCTCCCTCTATCACCTACCAACAGTCCTGGCTCACTGGGGACATCCCAGATGATTGGAAGTTGGCGAATGTCACGCCAATCCACAAAAAGGGCCAGAAGGAGGACCCGGGAAACTACAGGCCTGTCAGCCTGACCTCAGTGCCTGGCAGGGTTATGGAGCAGATCATCCTCAGTGCAATCACACAGCACCTGCAGGATGGGCAAGGGATCAGACCCAGCCAGCATGGGTTTAGGAAGGGCAGGTCCTGCCTGACCAACCTGATCTCCTTTTATGATCGGGTGACCCGCCTGGTGGATGAGGGGAAGGCTGTGGATGTGGTCTACCTGGACTTCAGCAAAGCCTTTGACACCGTCTCCCACAGCATTCTCCTGAAAAAGCTGTCAGCCCACAGCTTGGACAGGAGCACCCTGTGCTGGGTTAGGAACTGGCTGGAGGGCCGGGCCCAGAGAGTGGTGCTGAACGGGGCTGCATCCAGTTGGCGGCCGGTCACTAGTGGTGTCCCCCAGGGATCAGTGTTGGGCCCAGTTCTGTTTAATATCTTTATTGATGATTTAGATGAGGGGATTGAGTCCATCATCAGCAAATTTGCAGATGACACTAAGCTGGGGGGGAGTGTGGATCAGCTGGAAGGCAGGAGGGCTCTGCAGAGGGACCTGGACAGACTGGAGAGTTGGGCTGATTCCAACGGGATGAGGTTCAACACGGCCAAGTGCCGGGTCCTGCACTTTGGCCACAACAACCCCATGGGGAGCTCCAGGCTGGGCACAGAGTGGCTGGAGAGCAGCCAGACAGAGAGGGACCTGGGGGTTTGGATTGACAGGAAGCTGAACATGAGCCAGCAGTGTGCCCAGGTGGCCAAGAAGGCCAATGGCATCCTGGCCTGTATCAGGAACAGCGTGGCCAGCAGGTCCAAGGAAGTGATTCTGCCCCTGTACTCAGCGCTGGTGAGGCCACACCTCGAGTACTGTGTCCAGTACTGGGCCCCTCAGTTCAGGAAAGAGATTGAGGTGCTGGAGCAGGTCCAAAGGAGGGCAACCAGGCTGGTGAAGGGACTCGAGCACAGATCCTATGAGGAGAGGCTGAGGGAGCTGGGGCTGTTCAGCCTGGAGAAGTGGAAAATCAGGGGAGACCTCATCACTCTCTACAACTCCCTGAAAGGAGGGTGTAGCCAGGGGGGGGTTGGTCTCTTCTCCCAGGCAGCTGCCAGTAAGACAAGAGGGCATGGACTTAAGCTCTGCCAGGGGAGGTTCAGGTTGGATATTAGAAAGAATTTCTTTACAGAGAGGGTGATCAGGCATTGGAATGGGCTGCCCAGGGAAGTAGTGGATTCTCCATCCCTGGAGATATTTAAAAAGAGACTGGATGTGGCACTCAGTGCCATGGTCTGGTAACCGCAGCAGTAGTGGATCAAGGGTTGGACTTGATGATCTCTGAGGTCCCTTCCAACCCAGCCAATTCTATGATTCATTTCTAAATAGTGACAGCATTAGCAGAACCACACAGAAAGACCCATGGCAAGTAACTATGAATGCCCGCACTACACCAGGCACTGGGTGCCTGGAGTGCAGTCCCTTAGTAAACCTGCACCTGCTTGATTTTGAAATGATAAAATGAAGAGTTCTAGATGGACTCAGGGTCTTTTGTTGTGTTTAAAAGCCCGGAGGTATTTGTCAGAAAGCATTTACACACTCCTAAAAATAACTATAAAGATACACTGCAGGCTTGTATGAGAGCAGGAGTTGAACTAATATGTTCATTTTGCAATGCTTTACTAGAGAGGCTGGGAGCTGAACCTGTCTCAAGAAAACTCATCTGGAGCTGGAAGTGTGAAACATTTCTGAGAGCATAAGAACAGATTATCATTTAGCTTTCTGGAGTTGTTACAGCTTTGGCACAAGAGGTTCAAGTCCCTTTTGACCTTTCATGAAGTCCAACTTTGTATTTATTATCCTAAGCCTAAATTTGGAAGATTGTCCTGACCTTGCCACATACTCTACCAGCAGAATGGACTGAGTGGACATACAACTTACACAGGCAAGTCTGTACTTTTCTTTGTTAACTTACTGCAACACACAAAAAGTGAGTGTTATCTCTAATATTGTTGCATCCAACCTAGTGGTGTGTGCCAGCACAGCACTCTTAAACACAAATCCCATTCTTCTCTCAACCAATATATCCTGTAAATAGAGTTAATATATCCCTCAACTTTGAGGTTTCAGGATGATTAATAACCTAAAGTACGAAGCTGTTACACATCCACTCAGTTGAATGCATTAAGTTGAAACATAACTGGTATTCACTCACAGTCCAGCAACTGAAGAATGTCTGTTGGAGTGACTCCAGCTGCATCATGATTTCCAGCTCCAATCCAATCAGCTGTTGCAGCTAATGTTATACTTGTGGGCCAAGCACTAAGATCACCATGAACATCTGCACATGCAAGCCTTTCCATTACTGCAAGGTTTAGAGTCCACTGTGTTATGTATAATTAACCACAGCCAAGACAGACCTTGTCCAAAGATCATTTGGTCAATTAACAGAACAAGATGTGGGAGAGCCAAATTCTATCATGCTGAATTTCCACAGTAGCCTCTTCAAACTCTTATTTTTTCTTAAGAGCGTGAAATATGCAATCCAAGAATTGAATTTTGTACTTTTAGAGCTGTCCCCCTTGAGAGATTTTAAGGTTAAAAGCAATATTTGCAGGATCTACTACAGTCAAAGAACTCTTGCAAGTATTTCTGTTAAGTGGGCTCATCCTCATGGCAAAACCCCCAGGAATGACTTCCCTCACCCTACTAGAAAGTATCCTTCAAGTAAGACCTCTTGGTGTCTATTACCAGCTTCCCATAACGATGAATTTAACACTGATTCAGTCTGACTTGGGGGCCCTGAAACAGTTAAAACAGTTTAAAATGTTACCTCCCCATACAGTCCTACCCTGGATTCAAAAGATATCACTGCAGGAGTGGCCATAAGATAAATACACCCAAACTTCAGCCATACCACATTAGTTAGGAAGATTGGCTTAACCAACAGAGGAGAGAGCACTAAAATACAAGAGTCTGAACTCTTCTGGCCATACATGACAAAGTGTATTTGGAGCAGTCCTGGCACTAAATAACAAGATTTTGCAAAGACATTGTCTTCATGAACAAGAGGATAATTTAAACTGTCTGCAGATAATGCTGGAACTTCTTTTGCACTGCTACAGATTCAGTTTGTCAGAACTTGCTCTTTCAGACCAGTTCCCCCTTGGTCCTGTGGTGATGTGCAACCCAAGTATTACCATGGGAATAGCAAGGTCACAAATTCAGCACTACACTTGCACTATAGAGGAAATGTGAACCTAGGGGGGAAAAAAGAACTTGAGAAAGAGCCTGAGTAGGCATTCTGCTCTTAAAATAGGTGAAGGGAGTGTAGCTGTATTACATCAGACACTGGAGCCTGTTTTATAAAAGGACATTTCCATAAACCAGCAACTCCTCTTCAGTCCTACTGTAACTTCAAAATAAGTTGTCTGCATTGAATTATGTCTTTAGGAAGACAAGATTTATTGGGTCTGTTCTGAGAAACAAGCCAGCCAACTTTGTTTGCCTTCCCTTAAACATATCCTCACACACTTGACACTGTTGGATGTAACAGGTCACTCTTACTCCACCTCTTTGTCCAATATATGCCAGTTCCTAGTAGACAGCGACTTTTCTCCAGAGCCCCTCCTGGCATGATGGAAGGGAGGAACCAAGGAAGGAACCCCAGCAAAGGATGAGAACTGGGAACTCTACAAGTTCCTCATAAAAGACCCCTGAGGACTTGGTGTAGAGCCATCAAACCCTGTCTATCCTCCTATGCTTTTAATGTCTTCAGCCTAAATCAGTGCAGATTTCTGACACCTACTTTTATTTCCCAGATCTTCCTAAAGACCCGGTCTGCCAATCTGCATGAGCATGCTGTTTCCCACCAAGCCCCCTGCCCTGTCAGAATATATTCCTCAAAATGTTCCTCCTGTCCATCCTAAACCAGCTATATTAAGCACTGATCAAGATTTAAGTTTTCTGAACCACAGAAGATATGCTAAGCAACTACATCTGTCTTTATCCATTCAAGAAGAGTGAGCTCTTGACACCACTTTGTGTTGTTGTGGGTTTTTTTCTCTTGTAAATTATTTCACCACAGAATCTTCACTCTCAATTTAAATGTTTCATTTGTGGTAAGAGTATGTGTGAGAGGTTAATGTATTACAATAGTGAAGACTGCATAAAAAATAGGAACACTAGAGCTGTAGTACTGCTGCAGTTACCAACAGAATTACCACACAGCCCATGTATTTCATCAGCTTGACTCAGTGAAGGGAGACCTCACCTTATACACCCTCAGCCATCCAAAGGGATGCCATTCAGCCTGAAACAGGCACCTATTTCTAAACTTTCCTCAGGAAGAAAGAGTTACTTGTACAGAGTAATTTACCCTCTACATTATCAAACAACAGACCAGCATCTGGATCCATGTACCTCCACTGACTACAAAAAAAAAACAAACCCATACCTCAAAGGCAAGGCATCCAAGTTCAGGGCAATTAAATGAAATGCCAATGAAATGAAATTAATCCTATCCATGATGATGAAATAAAGGGCTCTGATAATGAGAATCTATGCTCTCACAGTTTTAGCATTAGGAAGATTACATTCATGTTTTAGCACTAAATCAACAGAATTGCATATTTAAGTTGCTAAAGTGATAGAGATGCACAACAGAAATCAAAGGAACAATTTTATTTTAAGTAACTGAAAAACAGACAAGCTTCTTACAACTGCCAGTACAGTTCAAGAACTAAAAAAAAAATTTAAAATTGATATAGCTGGTTTTCAGCAAAACTTACTTCTGACAAAGTAGCCCTTGAATCTACTGCTCCCAAGGAGAACAGCAGTTTATGGGTACCTCACTATTATACAGAAGAGGAAGGGTGTTTCTTCTTGCTGACTACCAAAAAAAATAAGAGGGTTAAAACTTTCTTCCAACTTCACTAGAGAAAAAAACCCTCTATGTTTTCCTGCTCAAAGCAGGTCATGAGTCAGCGTCTGCTTCCCACCCTCCTTGTGCTACATTCTGCACACTCAGTTCGTATACATCTCGTATACATTGGTGCAAGACAGCTTAAAATGATCACCTCCGAAGCAGTGGTAACACTAAACCAGAAACCTGGATGAGCCTCAGCCTCTTCTGGAAAGCGTGCTCTAGTTCACACTCTCTCAGCTGATATTTCAGCTACCGAAATACAACGGGCAGTCCCTGTTAAGTCAAGAAACGCTTTTTATTTTTATTATTAATTATTAAGACGCCGGGCTGTATCCCAGCAGCTTGACCTTTTTTATCTGCAGGGAGTTTTTCAGCTTTATCTGCTCTGGAGGTGGCCCCGGTGCGGTTTCCCGCCAGCGCCTCTCTCCCTCCCTCCCTCCCCTGCTCTTCAGCACCGGGAGTATAAACCCAGCGGGGACAAACTTCGCACCTTTGCGACTTCTAACCCAAAAAGTAAATTTAAAAATGGTGGTGGTGGTGGTATTTTTGTTCGTTTGTTTTTTTTTTTAATTAAAAGGTCGGTCTTTTCGTTGACGTGCCCCTGCCTCTCTCAAGGAGGGGGACGCGCTGGTTTAACACCCGCTTTTGTTCCTGTCCTACACCCCCCAACCCCCCTTCCTCCCCGGGACGGACCGACGGACACTCACTCTCGGCATCGCTGAGGCCGCTGCCGTCGCTGGCGCTGCTCCGCCGCTTCATGCGCTCCAGGTGCTCTCCGTAGTGGAAGCGGCGCCGGCCGGCGGGGCGGGAGAACTCCGCCAGCACCTCGTCGAACTCCCCCAGCGCCTCCGCCAGGCCCCCGCCGCCGTCCCCCCCCAGCGCTGCCGGGCGGNCTCTGCCCGCCGCGGGGTCCCGGCCGGGAGGTGCAGGTAAGAGCGGTCGGAGGCAGGGCCCGCAAACACTGAGGGATGCTTGTTCTGAGGCTGGGGGTTGCAGACACGTTGTGTCCCTTCAACATTTCACCTCTAGCACAAGCGGGGAGGATCGCCCCTCGTCCTCGGAGCGTCACCTCCCCTCATCGCATCTTTTTCCTGTCGGATTTGGGTTTGCTGATCCCAAGTGTTTGTGGTCCAGGAGGGGGTGTCTGCGCTGGCTCGGTGCCGGGTGGAGGGTACAGCGAGTACCAGAGGCAGCTGCAGGGAGGGAATCTCACAGAAACACATGGCTGGTCGTCCTTGCCCAGCCCCATGGCTGCGAAGCCACCATGGGCAGGGAGCAGCACGGAGGGGCAGCCGCCTGCCTTCAGCTGCTTGAGGAACGCTTGCAGGGAGGCTGTGGCTTTGTATGTGGTGGCCACGCTGCTTCAGACACTGCTGGGAGACCCTCGTCACCATCACCATCGCTGCACTCCCTTGTGCTGGCATCTGCCTGTGGCTGTTGCTTGGCTGGATCTGTGAGTGAGCTGCGAACATGAGGGTGGCACTGGGACCATTCCTCACAGAGGGTGACCTGAGGGCATTCTCCAGTGGAAAGCCTTCCTCTTTCTTAGGAGAAAAATATCAACACTTGTCCTGAATTCAGGTTAACCTGATGTTTATACATGCCACAGCTACTGAATATTGCTGTTGCCCTGCCTCTTACATCTTTTTTAATAAAAGCTGTCTGAGCAGCTAAAATACTGGTTCTGTTAAATGCCCATTGAGGAAGACTCTGTCACATTTAGTTTCAGCCAGTCATATTGAAAACAGACATGAGGTGCAATTCCTTGCATATGTGTCAGGAGCTATGATTACATTGTTGATGAGAATACTTAGGAGTTAAATAGAGGAGTCGAGGATGGGGAGAGGGAAGATAAAAACCTCTCTGAAAAGTCTTGACGTCTTGAGACATGTTGTCATTGCTCCTGCAAGATACAAAAGGAGAAAAACAATATTCTGTCTAGACAATAAACCGTCTGTATCTAACAGATTTGTTCCCCTCTCCTTACTGGCTGATATGGATGCATTTATTTATTTTTTGAGAGGATCAAAAGAAGTTCCTATGTTGAAGTTCAATCGTTATTTATTCTTCAGCTTCCTCAGTTCTTGTGGTCTTCCTCTGTTTTTCTTTCTGCTAATAAAAGTGGCTGCAAACAATCCTTTTTGAAGACCATAGTGACACAGAGGGAAAGCAAAATTAAGAAGCAGGGAACAAGATGATACAAGGGTATGACGTAAAGAGCACGAGCAGGATGAACAACAATGGGCACAAGGTAGAAATTACAACTGTCAAATATGTGACAGGTGGAATACACTGCCCCAAAAGACAAGGACCCTGTCCCACAGCTGATGTCAGTTCTGTTTTACCCTATCACCTACACATATGATCAGCCCTACTGTCCACACACATCCCCACCAAGCACTGGTTATTTGGTTATATAGCAAGACATGTCTCAGGGGCAAAAGATGTTTTAGATCAGGCTTGAATCTTTTTGTTTTGTGAGGAATACAAGTTAAATAATAAAAGGCTAATTGTCATCCTGTAGTCTCCGTATTATTTCTCCTGGAGATGGTAAAGAAATCTCAGAGCTGTCTGGGACAGGGCCTGGGATCATGTTGTCATGCAGAAAGAACACACGTAGCACATGAAACTGTACAACAAATCTTGAGTTGTGCAGAGACCTTGCTGCCATTTGCCCTTTTTCTTTCTCATACTCCTGGCCTACACCTTCTGCAAGTCTTTTGTGGCAGGTTTGTCTCATCTTCTGCTGAGCCAGTTCAACACATTAGAACAGCAGAAAATTAACCCAGCAGGAAAGTCAGCAGTTCTCTGCTGGACTCAGCTGAATGGGCACAGCTCAAGCAGGTGAGCTCCAGAGCTGATAATAGGAGAGAGGAGATGAGGAGGTGGGTTGGGGAAGAGAACAAGTGCTCCCCTATAGTGATGCAGGGGGGTTATCCCTAGCCTTCCCTTAGATTATTATTTTACACTCAAATTTACCATTTTCAAAATAATTTCTAGGCATACTGACATAGTTACTCCATAAACTTTTCTTCTTTCCAGACGCAGGTTTGGGAATTTTCTTTTTTTTAAGAAAACCTGGGCTTAAAAATCCTGTTTTTAAGGATTTAAGGTCATGTTTACCACTCCCTAGGCAAGTCTCTTAACATGTCTTCAAGTACATACCCAGGCATCCTACTGCAGCTCCTTCTTTCTCCTGAGCACGCTGTGATTCTATTGAATGCAGCTGAGTTGCAGCTGGTGAATTTAAATCTTCTGCATAAACCACTAGATTATACATGAGGAAATGGAGATTGGCTGTTACTCCTATACCAGTTCTATGTTATAGACCATATAGCCGTGCACGTCCATAAATATACTTGAAGCACCCCAACACTCTGCTTCTGAATTAGATGCATTTTTGGCACTTCTCTAACAGGAGAAGCCAGTGGCTGGTGACATGAAGAGGTCACTTTTAAGCACGGTTCCCTGAAACACTGAGGGCTGACGGGTTGGGCTGCTTCAGTTTATCAGTGGAAAACTCGTCATGCAAACCTCAGCTACTGAATCCCTCCCTTCTTCTAGGCAGCCGTCCAAGGTGTATTTAAAGTAAATTTCTTCTTGACCATCGACACAGTGTCTCCAGATCCTCCTCAGCTGATGATGCAATGTTTACAGTGGTTTCCTACTGCATTTTTAACCTCACAAACTTGTGAGCCACGTAGCTATTTGAATCAACAAATCCCACCTGGAAATATGCTTCAGGGAAAGACTTTTAAAACATGAGCAGGTACTCTGATGTTGCCGGCTTGCAAGGCTGAGAGGGTACTAATCTCCTAAGAGAAGCATGGACTGATCCTTGACACAAGACACAAAACCTTGTCTTGCTGCCTTGTGTAAACCTAGGACTGGTTTACATAGGCATTGGTGCTGCAGGTTGACTAATCTGGTGGTTTTCTAACCATGGCCCAGAGGTGCTTACAGATCCATTAACAACTTCTGAGGCACTCATATAAGACAGGAAAAAACGAAAGGCAAAGTTACTCAAAGTAGGTTAAAATTCTGCACATATGCAGAAATGACTGAAAAGTTCTGGTCTTATCAATCGTTTCTTTTCATCACTTCAAAGATCAAAAGTACCCCAAAATATCAATCCGTTTGAGTAAGCACCATATTCCCACAGTTAAAGCAGAGAGATGGATGTTTTGTGAAATCTCACCCTGTCATCTCTTTTCTAGAGAAAAGTCAGAGAGCTAGAGCCCTGCCCATGGAAACAACCTAGTCTTTTGAACATGTAATTTCCATGAGTCTCCTAATATTTTTTTGGTCTGTGAAAACAGTAATCCTTTACAAAAGCAACAATACCAACTGGTTAAAGCAGAGATTCCATTTAAAAACCTGGGAATGACAAGCAGAAGCCCACCATGACCAGACTTCTAGCTGAAGGAAAACAAGGGAACCCAATGCTTAGACAGATGTAGAGGAGAAAAATGAAAACTGCCAGAATATGAAAAAGCACAGGTGCCAGCCAGACTGACACATGCTCCCTGAGCCACAGAGCAGGAATAGACCAAACATCATTGGTATAACTTGTCTCCCTGTTCAGTCTATCCAGCCCTGCCCTTGGGATGGATGCTCTTCTGAAGGGTGAGGCAGTGGTAAACACTCCAGTCTATTTTATCCTTCACACTGCAAGTGGAATTGCTTATGGGAGTGAACTGCTAAACTTGTTCTGTAATGAGGACAGCTGCCTAATTAAAACTTGGCTGAGATGTTCCATGTATTTTACATAGGCTACCTCCACCAGAGGCATTAACAACCTGCCTTTGCTGCCAGCAGGCTAAACACAAGTCTGAGACCTGTAGCTCAACCCACGACACCGGTGGGAAGTGTGTGACTTACAGCCATATAATTAATTTTGAAAAACTGCCAGCCCACCCCCCTCCATCTTTCCCCAGAGCTCTTCCACAGGAGTTTCCTTCCTCCTCTCCCAACATTTCCTCTGCTAACCCAATCTGAACCTGGACTTGCTGCAAACTGACACAATTCCTTTCGTATTTCTCTCTCTCTCTGGCTGACTCACAGTGGGTGCAAACCCCCCAAGCACCTCACTGCCCCCCGTGATTGTGGCCTTGTGACCAAAGAATACATCTTCCTGCTGAATTCTGCCAAAACCTAAACTCCCTTGCTCCTACCCATTACCCTTCTAAATTTTCTGATTGTCAAATTAATATTTGGCATTAATTAATGCCAAATTAATTAACATTAACATCATCCTAAGCGTGAACAGCAAACAGCCTTGCAGTTTTCTCTTCCTCTGTCTTTCAGCATGTGAGGCAGAAGCTCTTGCAGTTTTATATATATTTAAATAAGTTGTTTACTCTCAAACATGTTTATAGCAGTTTAGATGTAATTACTATTGTTGAAGTTGCAGCTGGATTAAAAGCCATGGAAACTGGCAAGTGTAATTGTAACCTGTATTTACATCACTGGAAGGAAGAGCTTAGTTTGAGTTTCTGTCCACAGCAGAGAGATATGCAAAATAGCTCAAGAATTTGAAAGTTCTGGGTGAAGGGACTTTGGCTGAGAGTTGCATGGGAAAGAGAGAGGAGTTCAGGTAAGGAGAGGGATGGTAGTGAGTAAATATAATAGAAGGAAGTTTCAAAATAACTCAATCAGATGCTGTTTGGTACCTTTTTGAGAGAAGATGAAAGGATTAGTGTCACTTAATGAAAGGTATGTTCATATTATCAGTCTGACTTGGGGCAACAGTAATTTTGATGCAGATCTGCTCTTGTCCCCAGGTGCCTTCTGATGGTTTCAGTTTCTAAGCATTTTTCCTATACATGACCTGACTTCTCTTTCAGAGGAAACTGAACTGGAAGATCAGCCCCAAAATATATTGCAACTCTACAGGAGACTTACAGGTCCCAACCAAAGTCTTGGACCTGAATACATTGAAGATGGTCTTTGCTTGTTTGATTCTTCTCTAGTCAGGAAAGTACTCTGCATGATATTGGTACTTAAGCTAAATTTTAGCTGTTTTTGTCAAAAGAGACAACTGCTGACAAACTAATTCCTGGTCACATCTACAGAAACACTTCTAATATCAAGATGAATGACAAGGCCTTCTCTTCTTTTCCTCATCAGTCACCATTTTTTTCCAAGTATGCCTATTTTTGTTTTGCCAGTACAAAACACTGGCAATAATCCTGAAAACAAAATTTCTAGGAGCAAAGAAAACTGAATGGGGTGCATTATAAAACCAACTTAGGAGATATTGGCCCATAATATATATTCCAGCCAGGTTATGGAGAACCTTCAGTCTTGAGTTCACAGCTAAAGTTCACATCCCTCAGCAAATCCTCAGAATCCACCTGCAGAGAGCACACACTGACCACAAAGTATAGAGGCAATAGATAATGCTATAGTGGTAATGGAGAGATATAAGAAGCACCTATTTAGAGTGAGATCGTTTCAGCTGTTGGAGAAACCAACTGAAACACTACTTGAAAGCAGCACGAGTGTTTTTGCAAGGAGATGGATGTCATCTGGTAGTTTTTTCTTCTGCAATTCCAAGAAATGGCTCCAGAACAAGCAGAAAGAAGTGGTCAAAAAGCCAAGAAGAGAGCAAGAGAAATGTAAGTGAAGGGACCACAGCAACAAGCCAGGAGGGGGAGAGGGCCTGGCAGCTGGACTGCTGTGTGGCAACTGGAAGTGAAGAAATTGCCTCCTTTTGACTCTGTTTTCAGGAAAATAAGGCTGTGCACATATCCTCTGCATGGGCAGATTGCACAGGAGACTGCACAGGACTGAGTGAAGGAAAGAGTTTGCTCTTCTTCCATTAAGGTCTCCCTCAGCTGAAGCAATCCAAAGGAGTCCAGTAGCAGTAAACATCAGTTTAAAAGGGTAATGTGAAACTTTAAAAAATGCAGAGAAAACCCCAATATAAATGAATGCAATGTAACAACAATTCTCTTTTCTGTGTCATTAGATCATGAGCTCTAATTTAAGGCAAACCATTGTTTCTATCTCCACCTATTGGAGGGTTAATGTAAGTTAATATACTGCACCATGAACTGGAGAATCCACTTTTGTGCCAGTTTTGCTTCAAACCCTTAGATGACTATTATTCCTTTGAGAAACTTGTACCATTTCAAATCCAGACAGGAAACAGCTGTTTCTTTCTGTGTGGTTTTGCTGTGAAATGTCAAAAAATTGAGGAGTTAAGATGGCTGGATAGTGTGCTACTACAAAAAATGGTAGTTTTGTCAGGAGAAGAGGGAAAGTTGACTCAACAGCGGATGATTACATACTGTAACATAATGGGAATTTAAGGTTTGAGAATCTACTATTGCATGAAAAACAGCTGACACACAAACCACACTGGAAATAAATTTCAGGTTTTGTGAAGTGAAACTGATAGTGGAGCTCCTAGTTATTTTAATAAGAAGACATCTCTCCTAATTCATCTCCTGCATAAATGAAATAAGAGGCAGTGAAATCTTCAGGCAGATGTATTTTACATCAATGCTGCTTCTAAAAATAAGGCATTTTGTACTGTTTCTATTATATTTCACAGTACCACATACATGTAAGCCTGTTTGTCTCAGCCACCTTGTACTTCATATCCAATATTGTCTGGGGGCTGTGTGTTTCCAGGCCCTTAAACCTGGCCAAGAAATATGGATGCTAAATTGGCATAATTAATAATTACAATGATAATAAAATATATTTGTGGTTAAAATACCTGGCTCAAAAGGTAATAACCACATCCAAAGAAAGAAAAATGTTCCTTTCCCAAGAAAAATTCCTATTAGGTTTTCCTGGAAACACTGAATATCCTCTGGGTTTTGTGGTGGTTTTATTTTTCTTTTTAAAAAATGTACACGGGTTTCCATTTTGTCTGTTTCACTTGTCCTTGTATGACTAACCCAATGCTTTTGGTTTTTCTGTGGTCCAGAGACATCTTGGGTTTTTGTATAGCACCAATCTCAAGGTAACTTGGATCAGGACAGGCACAAAAAGGGAAGACAGTAATGGTGAGGGTGAAGGGTGCTGTTCCCATCCACCCAGATAAAGCAAGATACCAAAGCAGGTTGAAAAAAAAAATCAAGTCTTGTTCTCCCCCCCTGTTCTATGTTGCCTTGGAGGCAGTAGGAGGCAAAAGGAGAGGCCAAGACCACTTGTTTGCTGAAGGCATGTGGTTGCATATGTTAGAGCAGAAGTGGAGCTCTTCATTTATTTGTTTTGCAGCAATGCCAGTCATGGAGCGGGACCCCATTGAGCCGATCACCATACAAATGTAGAATAAAAGCAGTAATCCTGGAGCTCTGGTTAGCCAGTAAATCCCTTGTCTTTAAGGGATGGGGATTTGCATATTTATGGCTGGGAAATAACCATGCTTTAGTCCATTGGAGCCTCTCTCGTGATGAGTTTGCAGAGGGGGGGTGTGTAGATGGGAGGAAAAGAATCAGTGTTACAGTCAGTGATCACGTTCTGCTTCCGGCTCTTTCCTTTGAGACAACTGCATTTCAATTTAAGAATAATTATTAAAAGCCCTGGGTTTTTTTCCATTTTTCTCAGCCTCAAATAATTTTTATGACAAGCCATAGCAGCACCCTGTCTTCCTCACAAATGAAAGTTAAGTAAACCACGCTCTAATTCTCCCAGCCAGAGGGAGGATCTGTGGCAGCAACTTCTTCCATATGCTCATTTTCTACTTCCAACTTTTATTTCATAAATAACAGGATTTCAGAAATGCCCACCCCATGCTGCCCAGCACTGATTGTATTTCTACACCAGAGGATTTGCATGCAAAACTAGTCAGAGGAAAGCAGTTAAAAAAAAAACCACAAAAGACTGAACATAAAATACCACTGAAAAGCAGTGTAGATACTTTAAAAAACCCCCAGTTCTGCACATCCAGCTTATCCTGCCACAAGACTGAAAAACACCTGCGTTAGGCTGTTGTAACCAGGGTCACTTAGGCCATGAGTTTTCCTGTAAGTTCACCTCAAGGAGCACACACTGGCTTAATAATGCCATGGTACCATGCCAGGCTTAGCATTTGCACAGGCATGGGTTCCTTGTTATTACAGCAAGTGTACAAACCATCAGCAAGGAGGAGAAGACAACTGAAAAAAAAGAGGAGGTTAGCACAGATAGAAATAGCTCATGTTTCTGGAGAAAAAATGGCACACAGATCTCTGCAGCCAGTTTGTGTCCTGGTAGGTCATGTACCTGGTCAGGCAGCCATGGCCACCAGCCACGATGGTTCTCATTGCCCATGGAGGCCAAGGCTTCTGTCAGCTTGGGCAATGCTGCTGAGAGCTTGTCCAGCAGCAAACAGCCAAAAGCAGAGGCAATTTTCTTTTGAGCTTTATTTGTTGCTGCCATTTCCTCCATTTCCCCAGCCCCCTAGTTTCTGCTCCTCAGAGGCAGTCAGTATTGTAAGATTGTCCATGAAACATTTAGACTAGATATTATGAAGAATTTCTTCACTGAAAGAGCAGTCAGGCACTGGAACAGGCTGATCAGGGAGGTGGTGGAGTCACCAACCCTGGAGGTATTAGAAAAATCTGTAGATGTAGCACTTCAGGCCATGCCCTAGTGGGCATGGTGGTTTTTCTGAGTTGACAGTTGTACTTGGTGATCTTAGAGGTCTTTTCCAGCCATGACAGATAATCTGTGATTATCTGATTTTCTCTGAAACATGTCAGAAAGAACAATCCATGGGCATAGCCAGGCTCTGAGCAAACCCAAAAGAGGCACAGTTTCTTCCAGAAAACTGAACTTCCTATATCAGGAGGTAACTGAGAGGAATTTGTACCTTCTATGAATGGAAGGCTATGAACAAAATATTCATAGCCTGACACAGATACACGTGGGCTGTTCCTCAAGTATTTTATTAGACATATTGCCATCTTTTCACTGGATATCTACATGTAATTGGTAGATAACCAACCTACATTTGCCAGGTGAGGTTCCTGCTAAGCTGTTGATTTGAATCTGTCCACAGAAGTGATCAGCAAGAGCCAGAGCCTGCAACAGGGATGCTGGAAGAGAAGTACAGTGGGGAGAAGACAAAAAGTTGTTAGCAACAAATGGTCAGATATGCTCAAGAAATCCTGTGGATCTACATCATTCAGCACAAACTGCTGCCATCTAGGTGGCACATCAGAAGCCATAAAGGGTCTCAGCCTTGCAGTTCTCAGTATTGCCATAGCTATTTTTATTTAGATGTTTGGCATCCTGTGGTGCCCATAGCTTTGCAATGGATATAAGGGTTCCCTGACAGCAGAGCTGTCCAACCTTTTGATTTTTAAAGAATTCCCTTCTTAATAAAAGCAAAAGTCTCTAGTGAAGCTGTAAGCTCCCAAAGAGAAGACTGACACCCACTGAAGTCTCCACAGGCCTGTTTGGTTTTTCTTTTATTCATTGCCTCTGGATCCTTGATAAACACCTTGACGATCCTTCGGTGTTGACAAACCACAAGGCTGAGTGCCATAGCCCTGAACAGTGAAGTAACAGTGAAGTACCTGGTGACATTTCTGTACCAGTTCACATCTGGATGCCCTGCAGTGCCTAAACTAACCACCAGTTTGTGTCCTTACCACTTGGATTAGCACTCTACCCTGTGAGCAAATGAATCATGATGTCTCCTATAAATCCTAAATTAATACATTTATACATAGCAAATCTAACTTTTTCTATCCATTGATTTGGATTGCCCTAGAAAGACATTTAATAGAAATAAAAGTTCTGATAACTTCAGGCACTCTCTAAGCTCATTTCAAAGGTAACATGGACTAGCTAAAATCTGATTAAACATCTCCAGTGACAGTTAAGACTCCTTTAGTGCCTGATATCTTTTGTGGATCCCTAGGTGTCTTTTGCACTACTATTTACAGAGCCAGACTTCAAGCAGGTATAATTTGCTTACATTTATAGATGGGTTGTATGAGTTCATTATGTTTGGTACAAACCCTTGTCTTGAACTAAGGACTGCTCTGTGCTAGGCACTCTGCACGGGGAACAGGAAGACAGCTCCTGTTATGGTCCTGATTTCCTGGTTTGCTTGAAGTTTGTCCATTAATTATATAAAATCAGTCCTGGAAATACCATGTACTTCCTTCTCCTGCCTTATTGCATACCTAAAATACCTCTAGGAACCTCTCAAAACCCAAGCCTCCTCTTTAAGCATTAGCAGCACGTTCTCAAAATACTTTGTCTAGACTTGAAATATGTTTAAGCAGCAAAGTCTGAGTGGGGAACAGACACTGTACTTAGTCCCTGATAATTTAACTGGACCAAAGGCTAATCCTGAAGTCTAATACATTCTGCCTCTCTTCAACAGCCTGAGGAGACCAAGGCAGGAACTGGGTTAACCAACACTTCCCACATGTGAAAAAACACTTCACATTCTGAAAAAGCCAGTATGAGGGCTCAGATATCCTTTCCCCATCTTGTCTGGTACAAAGTAAGTTGATGCAAATACACCCTCAAAACTTCAGGTCCCGAAATCAATGCCTGTGGACAGCTGGGTTATACAAACACGCGTCTAATTCAGCCATTTAAGTACCAAGATTGGCATTTTCCTACACCCTTTACTGCAAAACCAAAAAAACGCCTGAAAATAAACAGGACCGCAGCCTTCCCGTCACAATGAAAATATTTTGGATGCAAGGCTTCCCTCTAGTGGAAAATCCATGAACTGACCTCTTCCCACCAACACCTGCAGCTCACGGGTGAAAAAACCAAAACACCCCAAGTGCAGACAAGGATGCTGTTGAAAGAGGCAGCATACAAACCCATGGTTGCACTGGGATCTTTTTTGTGTCACACCTCAAGGCTGACCTCTTCCTTGCTGAGGGATACATTATTTGGGAAGGTTAGAGGTGCCAGAGCTGAAGAGGTGTGAGAAACCTCTTTAATTTGCTAACTCTGGACAAAACTTCTGTTAATCCATACTACCATCAGGTAGAGGATTTTCCATTTGGGCCTGGGCTTCTGGAACAGGCTTATTCCCTGTGATGGGCCTGGAGCATGCCTGGGAACAAGAGAGGGAAAGAGGGGGTTCTTGTGTAAGATGGCTGGAGTACTACAGGACCCTACAGGAGACTGGAGGGTGGGTCATTGAGTTCTTGTGACATTTATGCTGGTAAAACAATTATTTGGTTTGTGTATGGACAAACAATAAGGACTTATAAAAGAAACCCAGAAGCTCAACATGAGCCAGCAATGTGCCCTGGAAGCCCAAGAAGCCAACTGCATCCTGGGCTGCATCAAAAGCATGGACAGCAGGTTGGAGGGAGATGATTCTCTCCCTCTAGTCCTCTCTGATGAGACCCCACCTGGAGTACTGGGGCCAGTTAAGGAGCTCCCAGCACAAGAAGGATATGGAGATGTTGGAGTGAGTCCAGAAGAAGGCCACAAAGATGATCAGAGGGCTGAAGCATGTCTCCTATGAAGACAGGTTGAGAGAGCTGGGGTTGTTCAACCTGGAGGAGAGATGGCTCTATTGACACCTTAAAGCAACCTTCTAGTACCTTCTAGAGCCTAAAGGAAAGATGCAGAAGGACTTTTGACAAGGGCATGTAGGGATAGGATAAGGGGTAATGGCTTTAAACCAAAAAAGGATAGATCTAGGTTAGACATCAGGAAATTCTTTACTGTGGGGATGGTGAGATACTAGCAGAGGTTGCTCAGAGGTGTGGCTGCCTCATCCCTGGAAGCATTCAAGGCCAGGCTAGATGGGTCTAGAGGTAGGTGACCCTGCCCATGCAGGGAGTTTAGAAGTAAGTTATTTTTACAGTCTCTTCCAACCCAAATCATTCTGTGTATTTTAAAAAAAAAAATTGGTTTTCAAAGATCTACAAAACAAGACAGGGAAGTAAACTTATTTACTGATATTTATAGCAATTAAAATTTAGATCCACACTTAAGACTATGTAAGGCATTTTGAAGGCTTTGCTAAGACTGGTAACAAGCAAACAAATATTCTAACTAACCTATATATACACACATACACACACACCGTGACAGAACACTATGCAATCATGAGTGCAAAGCCTGCAGAACATCTGCTGTGGGCAGCAGCAAACACACCTACCCCACAACCAAGTCAGGATTGTGCCTGTGCCCCTGCTGCATACAATCTCCAGGGGAGTTATCTGTATACTTTAGCAGCACTGCTGCTACCACTGTCATTTTCAGTTCCTCCTGAAACCATCCCACAGGCTTTTTTTCTTAAAAAAAAAAAAACCAGGGTAAAAACACTCAAGCAAATCAAAAGACCTGGAATATGTTTTGGTCTTTAGAGAATCTTCTAGACTTTTCAAATTTGAATCAGGAATGACTTGCCAAGCCTTAGCTGTAGCTCTAGCTGTGGATGACCAACCACTTCACTTCCTACAGGAGTCAGTTTTTCTTAGAACCACTGCTACAGCCAAGCACCTCTCCCAGCCCTTCCCACTGACTGAAACACAAAACAAAATACACTGTGTATTAACAGCTGCATTGACACAGGGTTGCTTGTGGGTGGCATATCCAAACAACTTAAATCGGGACCTGATGAAACTGCTGCTTTGCTCTGTATGCACTGAGGCCAGGACAGAGTTGCAGAAGAAGGGAGATGTGTAGCACAAATAGGTTGCTCCTTCCACCTCCTTGGGGTCAATGGAATAGGTGGTGTTGAAAATAGAAAATACCTTAGACTCAACCTAGGATTGTTTCTGGCTATGCTCATTTAAGAGAGTATGGCCAGTCTGGTTTGAGACCTGAGATCAGGTACAGTGTCTGACTGCTGGGGCAAGGGAGATGGATGAGGCTCTTCCATCTTGGAGTCTCATCCACCCCTGCAAGCTGACTTCATCTGGATTGTCCATAAATTCTTGGTAGAGCCAAGCAGTAACTCTGGTGCCACTGGACTGGTAAGAGAAGCTACCTTCTGGGATGTCACATTTGAGGAGGAAAAGTTAAGAGACAGCACTGTAGAACAAGAATGACTATGATGGTTAAAGTGGATTAGATTTTTTTTTTTTGAGATGACAAATTGCACAGAGGAAAAAAAAGCAGGAAAGTAATGAAGAAAACAAATATGAATAAGACAGTAGGAAAGAAGGAGTAGAGCAAGGCCAGCTCATGTATTTCTAAAGTTCAAACACTGAAATGTGTAGAAGCACTGACTATGACGTGTATGACATGTAAACACTGCTAACATTTACATATTGTAGTAATAATAATAAATAGTATTTTATTACTGGGATTACTGGGATTTTATTCTTCTGGGATAATTCAACAGGCCTGTTAAGTTTGATGTCTTTTCTAATTAAAGGTACTGAATAGATAACAAACATTTTCAGAGCTGCTTGAAGAAAAACACCTTTTCTTGAAATCTGTTCTTCTCCATTATTCTTATTATCCTTCCCATACTACTCTACTTGCTCTTTGCAATGGTCTGTGGGATTGCCAAGCATCTATTATCCCTAGCAATTCACATCTGTGATGACAGCCCTGAAAAAACTCAGTTTATGCCTCCAGCAGTTCTTGGAGAAAACCAAACCACACACTGGGTGACAGAGTAGTCAGTTTTTCCATTTCAGAATTCTTAAGAGTTCCTAAAACTCTTGAGAAATCTAACTATTAATCTACTTTCTTCAGGAATAAACCAGGAAAGATGACCCAGGAAAGGTATCTTCCAGGAGAAGATACCCCAGCTATTTTTGCTGATTTAAAGCATCAAGCTAAAGAGGTACCAGAGGACTGGATGAGCAGACTTATCTGCAGTGCCTTCTTTGGAAGGCCTGAATTAAATTTCCAGCAATAGATGTGTCATCACTATAAAAGACAGAAGACCACTTTCACATCTTCACCTTAAGCAGGAGAATAAAGTGCTTCTAGGATACTGCTGGGCCAAAACAATCCCATTATGGTCAACTGACTCTCCCTGCTTGTGACATCTTTGAGCAAGTTGCTCCACAGCAAATAACACGTGGTGAATAAACAAGACAAAGACCTCACCATCCTTTTCAGGGTGGCATGTTGCTATCTAAAGTGAGATATATGTCTTAGGGTCATAAATACTGATTTGTTTTAACTTAGCTGCTTAGAGTTTATGATAAACCAGTGAACGTTACAACAAAATGGGAAAAACCTAATGAACATGATGAGCTGAATTTTGATGTCTGTGATGTCTGCAAAAATTCCAAACCAAAGGCAAGTGTGTACAAAATAATTTATTACAGCATAACATATGTTGGCAATATTTTACAGTGAGTTTTCCATTCAACAATTTTGAATCCAAACAGATGACACACAAAGGAGAATTTTAATTAGAACAGTTTATTTGTCTTAATAAAATCCCCTCTTCATGAACGTATATTTGCCTTCGAGGGGCTAGTTAATATTATTGAAATTATTTACATTGCAGTGAAATAAAAACAAACCGACTGGATGATTCCATTACGGTTTCCAGAAAAGATTTTCTGTACAAGCCACAGTATAGTTATGTTTTGATAGCAGTTCTTATAGAATGTAAAGCTGTCATATGTAGCCATTTTGTCCAGCAATACTATGCTTTAAATAGGTATATTAGTCAGACTTCCATTTTGATGTGTTGTATATTTAATAGTTAATGCACCATCATATGAAGTAAGAAAAAAGGTTCATTATGATCTGTAGTCAGCCTCTGTGCTCCCTTAAATATTTTTTAAATGTAAAAACATACTCCTCACATACTGTTTGCTTTGCAGCACCTAAAGCAATAGCACTTAGACATGAGAAGTACTGAAGTATTGGCCACAAGTGGACAACTAAGACTTGAATGGAGGTAATACAGTAAACTTACCAGGGAATTTTTGTGATGGAGAAAAGAACTGTATTCCCCATTACTGTACCTTATGCATTTGCCCAAAATCAGAGCAGCTTTTTCAACTTAAATGTCAACAGGTGAACAGATGGGGAGAAACCAGAAGGAAGAGGGTGAGGGGAAAGATGGAACAACAGACAAACAACAGTATCAGATGTGTTATGTTTTAACAGGGAATTGCTTCAGGATACTCAAACTGTCCATAAACTTAATGAAACAATGGCTATGGAACACAAGGTAGATAGCAGAGTTTTCAAAAAGCCTTGGGGTTTATTTGTTTTGTTGTTTTGTTTTTTGTTGGTGTTTGTTTGGTTGGTTTTTTTACACATACCTGATCTTCATATCCATCAGCACTGGTTCCATGTAAGACACACACCTGACAAACACATGCAAACTCCTAATGCTTTCATTACCACTGTGCTTTGAAAGAAACCAAACTGACCAAAGATAAAAATAAAATTAAGAAACAAACAACAAGCAACTCAAATCCAGGAAAAAATCCTAAAGAATGGTAAAAAACGGAGAGAAATTCAAGCAGCACTTCAGTCTTAATCTGCTTAAAATGCTCAAATGATAATTTATTAACAAGGTATGATCACATTTATCTATATATGTAATGACACTTATGTGAAAGCAGTTTTTAACATACATTTTTTCTGTGAGGGAGGGCTGATGGATTATTAAAAGACTTAAAACTGTACAAGTATAAACATGAAAAATGCTGATTAAGGATAATGTTTACATAAATATTGGCAGTTTTTGTTGGGAGGAAAAAAATAACTAATAGCATACTCCATTTCATTTAACTATCCAAATATTTTGTTTTATACCTGTTAAAGATACTAAAATACAACCTGGAAAAGTAACCCTGATCTGTATCCAGCCAGCATGTAATGAGAGTCAGAGTTTTGTATACTTGTGTGCATGTAGGGTACACATGCACATGGGCTTGCACAGACTACTTCAAATTTCATTTGAGAGCAAATCATGGTTAATGGCTGTGTGGTTCACAGATGCAATGCTGCTATCGTCCTCATTTGTGGCAGGCATAAAGGCAGATGTAAAAGGGAACAGTTTATGACATGCTGCTTGATATTCTTCACATTGGATGTGGCAGCTTCCAAAACTGCCATCAAGCAGTGCCTCAAAAACCTTGGTTAATGTCTGCAGAAACAAAAGTGACAGTTAAGAAATGTGATTTACAGTTGTTCTACTACTATAAAGATGCACTGTAAACAACACTAATCTGAGCAAACACAGATTTTCAATTGGTATTCAAAGACCCTATAGTTACTTAGGGGGAAAAAAAAAATCTGAAACTTTCTTTCTGAAATAATAAGAAATAATTTTTTCTTTCAAATAATAATAATAATAATATAGAATCATAGAATAATTTGTGTTGAAAGGGACCTCTAAAGGTCAGCTAGTCCAACTCCCCTGCAGTAAGCAGGGACATCCTCCACTAGATCATCATCTATAGGAAGCATATACATTATCCTCCAGTTAAATGCATATTATTTAAGTTCCCACTCTTTTTTTTGGTTCTCAATACTGTATTCTTTTACCTTCACATTTTTGTCTTTCATGTTTTTATCCAATCTAGTAGCGACAGCAATTGCTTTTTCTTGTCTTGATTTGTCCAGGAAATACATCATCTTTGCACCTTATCAGAAGAACAGAACAAGGTAACAGTGTTGCTAAATGCAATCCTGCATACACAGACACACAGAACCCCAAAACTTACAAACCAATGTGAACTAGGACTTCTTACAAGTTTAATAAACTATATTTTCCTCATTTGTAACTTCAAATTAACAGAACTAAAGCTACTTTGACATTTATTAGAAGCATAAGGACTGAATAATACAGGAGATCTGCTTCTGTGAAAGTGAAATGCCTCACTTTACTAAAGAGCTGTCAAGAAATAACAGGTAAAGAGTACACTGATGACCAAGCTCTTCCAATCAGCAGGCTAAATGAAATCCATCCTACAAACATAGAAGCAAGAGAAGAGAGACCTTCTCAGAGATACTCTGAATTCTTTTGAAAAGCACCAGCGGTAAATAAACAATACAGTTCCTGAACAATCATGCAACACAGTCCAGAAGAACTTCAGACTGGTGTATGTCCACATGGCAGAAAGTATAGGTCAGCCTGTGCTACCCTGGAGCTGAGTGAAGCAGTTTAAGTACAAGGAAAGTGTAATGCAAGTTTGGTACTTTGCCTGGACTAGACTCTGCTGGTGAGAAGACAGACATTGCATTGATGCAACCAGGCAGCTTCTTGGACCATCAAAACTGGTCTGGGTCCCTCTGCAAAATAGTGTTGCTCCTCATGTCATAACTGTCTTAATTTATAATTTCATCTTAATTAACATGTAGACATTTTATATACTTTCCTTCTCCCAAACACACCTCACTACATAATCTACTACAAAGAAAAAAAGCTTAACACATTTTACTAAAAAAGTTTAAAACCACGTTCTGAGTTGTACTGTCTCCTTTAGCTAATTTCCCCCATTATTAAATTTGTTTTCTTACTTAAAAGAAAGTTTCTCAGTTCTTACTGCTTTTTTTATCCTGGTAATAATTTCAAGCTAAGAAAACCCCTATTTGTACTCTCAGACTTAAAGTTTAGGTCTTTCAGACCTTTATGTTTTCAAACTTGAATTCAAGATGACAGTTTATGTAGTTGTAAGTTGTACAGCTACCAAGGACATGATTATGATGTCTATGGGTAGCTCACTCCTGATTTCACTTTAAAATCCTAATCCCACATTTACTCCCCACTCCCTGCAAACTGATTCACTGTTGAATCACAGTGATCACAGGATTCTAAAAAGCTTTTCCACATTTGAGCTCCCTCACCTCCACTCAGTGTGGATAGACTCACCTCCTCTCAAAGGAGTCCCTGACATCTCTAACATAGGTGCCACCACTGTCACTAATCTAACTCAGGTTCTTCTTGAAGGCACTGAAGATACAGACAGCATAATGCCAAACTCAGAGGTGACAGTCTTAGCCTCTACCACTACTGTGACAGATGGACTGTACTCTTTCCCTTAAAAATGGAGGACCAGAAAGCAGAACCTGGAAAACATCTAGTTAGGTGGTTCCACAATGACAGCAGTGGAAAAGCACGTCTGGAAGAATCAGGAGCCATTGTCAGCCAAGATACCTGTACTTCCCATATCTTGAGCCTGTGCACAGGAAAGAGGTGCAAGTACTTCTCAAGATGTCATTCTGAAACATGGATTCTTTAATGGCCTAAGTTTGGGGTTAGTTACCTAACTTTCCTTTAAGAGACATGAACAATCCTCTGAAGCTATCTTTCCCAAGTGATTCTGGACAGACCCTGGGTAACTTTACAAACTAGGGCAGATTAGTACTAAGTACTTTAAGTGCCTGATAAATCTACACTTAATTTTGCTTCCTAAATAGAAAGGTATTTTGTTTTCTTCTCTACTAGCTTCTCAGGCAACATCAATTTTTATTCAAAAGCTTTCTGCACTCAGACATAACAAACTTTAATTCCAACTTCCTTCCACTTAACTCCAGTAGCTACTTGCAGCTGTTTGACACAAATAGTGTAAGAGGGTCATATTTCAACATTTTCACTGTTGACCATGAAGCAGGAAAGCAAAAGTAGCATAACATGTTCCTCATAATCCATTTATTAATGCTGCTGCTACATGAAAAAGCCATAAGAAGGAACAAAGACATTTCAGCTGATCAGAAAATGGAAAAGCACTGCTTCTAATATAGCATTTTATATGTGTATATATATTTATATATGACATATATGACATATATGACCCTTTGTTTCCTATTTTCTAGACGTTACAAAACTAGAAGCTGTAACAGGAGGTGTAACAGTGCTCCCATTCTTGAATACTTGTGGTGGTTTGCTCACACTTTTTGGAGGCAAGAAGCAGGTTCCTTATGCATCTAATTAAAAAAGAGTGGATGACTTTTTTAATATAGTAAAAACAAGCAGTAAAATTCCAATGTAAATGTGAATTTCTGGCTCATTGGAATTTATGTATGAATTATGGGGCTGCAGACAGGTGATGGATTTGAATCAAATAAATCATCTTCTTTCAAGAGCGTTAAAAAGTTAAACAAACCTGACAGTTGGTGCTGAATGGAGGTAGCATTGTGTTTCAGAAATTCTTCGTTAAAACTTTCCAAGTTTTTATTAACAAAGATTTTCTGCATTTCTTGAGTTAGGACCTTGCTCACAATTTCTGGGAGGTTACTATGGTCAGACACTAGAAGGAGGAAGAGAAGCAAAAAAAAAAACACTTAAACAATTGTAGAAAACAGTGAGAGACCATAAACATCACTGCCAAAATTCCCATTTTTAAAATCTGTGCACAGAAAGAAACAGAAGTTTCAGCTGAAAACAAATCAACATAAGCATTATTAATGTATTATTAACTGAAACATTCAAAGGGCACTCTGTCATGTAGACTTGATGAAAGTTCACAATGCACTTTGCTTCAGTTAGAATCTTTCTCCTATAGTTACAACATATTTTCTTAAAACCTAAGAATTACAAGGATCTTTAGAACAACCCCCTCCTGTGTGAAATCTAGCCAAAATAATTTATTTGGTCCACCTGGTGGAGTAATGGAGGAAGGACCATGATGTAATACATACACAGTACCCTGCACAGCAACACGTGTTTTCTTGGGTATTACCATGGAAAACAATTTATTTCTATTTTTCTTCTACTGATTTTTGTTTCAAGAGTACTTATACATTATAAAATTATGTAGTTATGTCCTTCAACAATATAAAATCCTATAGCAATATAACATTTATACATACATAAGTACTACCTACACACATACCAGCTTTAGAGAATTTAATCAAGCACTCATGTAGCCAGGGGTTATTACTGTTGATAGCAAAAGCTCTTTTGACAGACTGTAACATTAACAGAAACTTTCCTGTGGGAAGGAATGAAGAAAACCAACATATCACAATTAGGAACACAGAACTTTTTATATCAACTGCTGTTGTCTTTAGTAAATCTAACACAGACATTAGAAACAAAGCCTACTCTTAATTACAGATTTATTTTTCCCAACCTAATTGCTTAATAAAAGTCACCTGATGTTTGAATTCTGGCAACAATAGGTAAATGATGTTACTATCTACCTATTTGGCTCTACTTCCCCTAGATAAGGAAACGCAAAAAATCTTTCTACCTTATACATTAGTACATACAACTTTGCTCTTTTTTTTCTCTGTTTGTTTTAAGGGTGGCTATATAAAAATGCTATTTCCTCTACCCTTACTGGATAGGATGCAAACCCCAGACTCAGGTAAGTATCTGTTCCAGACCATTTTAGGCTACACACAGACAATACAAACTGCAAAGATTTAATATTCCATAAATCCAAAATAAAAGTTATGCAGTACTGTACCTTTCCTAAAGTATATTTCAAATGCTAATAAATGTGTTTCTATGTCATCTCCAATAAGATTCTTGAGTGGTATAAGGAACTTAATGGCTTCTTCTAATGGATTTTCTACCTGTTTTAATAGAAACACAGTGAAATTTAAAGCTGAAAATAAATGTCAAATAAAACCCATCAAGGGTAACTGCTGTTATTCAGAGCACTTAAAATAACCAGAGACCAAAGGTGAACTGTATATAGTGTTCTGAACTTAAGTAAGCCACAATACTTTTATTTGAGCAGCAAGAATGAAGTGTTTACTCATTATTCCATGATGACAAATACAACATCTCTGCTAACTCTGACTCTGATTATGTAATGTACTCAGTGTTGTAATTCAGCATTTAGGAAACAATAAAACCCAAACACATTAGACAATAAGCTTAAACTTCTGAAGTTCTGTGATAAAAGAGATTGTTCTTAGAGAAACAGCAGCTCACAGTCTTCAAAAGCTGCGAACTGCAATCACCACTTCTGTTTTTCCTCTATTCACTGTATGAAAACTGAAGTTCTTCAGGCAAGTATCTTTTTGTTCATCATCTGTTTTAATGAAGGAAGGCCTACTGTTTGAAAAAACAAAATTTAAAGAAAATAAACTTATTAATATAGAACTTTGATTTTAGTACAGGAAGAATAATTTTTCTTTAGTGTAAACAGGTATGACAAAGGTATCTTTGCTGCCTAAAAAAAAAAAAAGAACTTTATTCTTTTAGAAGAACCTGACAGTAGTCTCATACTATAGACTTTTAATGATAATCCCATTAACATGAAAGACAATGCTAACCCTTTCCAGTTTTTCAGGAACTAGCTCTTCCCTAGGTCCACTGGTTTCCTCCTCCTCTTCATCTCGCTTTTTCTTTTGATTCTTTTGTTGTCGCTCTCTTTCGGCATGTTTTCTTTCCTCTTCAAGTTTTGCTTTCTTCTGTGCTCTTCTCTGCTTGCTAAGCATTTTCTTCAGTTCTTTGGCTGAAAGATTTTCTACAAATTAAGGTAACAAATTCAAATTAACAGTTTACTACATTTTTAAAAATCTTGCTTCTCTCAGACAACACTCAAACATGCATGCCACTACATTCCTCCCTCTATCAAAATCATAAAATTTTCAGGGTTGGAAGAGTCTTTTAAAATCATTTAGTTCCAACCTCCCACTAGATCAGGTTGCTCAGAGCCCTGTCCTTAAAAACTTCCAGGGATGGGACTTCCACCACCTCTCTGGGCAACCTGTGCCAGTGTCTCACCACCCTCATGGTGAAGAACTTCTTCATAACATCTTATCAAACTCTCCCCTCCTCTAGTTTGAATCCATTCCCCCTACTCCTATCACCACCTGACATCCTCAAAAGTCCCTCCCCAGCTTTCCTGTAGCCCCTTCAGATACTGGGAGGCTACAATAAGGTCTCCTCAGAGCCTTCTCCTCTCCAGACTGAATAACCCCAAGTCTCTCAGTCTGTCCTCACAGCAGAGCTGCTCCAGCCCTCTGATCATCCTCATGGCCCTTCTCTGGACACACTCCAGCATGTCCATGTCTTTCTTGTAACAGGGGCTCCAGAACTGGATGCAGGACTCCAGGTGGGGTCTCATGAGAGCAGAGCAGAGGGGGAGAATCACCTCCCTGACCTGCTGGCCACACTTCTCTTGATGCAGCCAGGGGTCCAGTTGGCTTTCTGGGCTGCAAGTGTACACCGACAGCTCATGTTGAGCTCCTCACCCACCAGCACCCTCAAGTCCTTTTGGACTACTTTTAGCATACTTTTACAGTGATTTCCATAAGTATCAGCACCTCCCAGACCACCATAACTATACAGTCCAACGTTACTACTGGATTCTGCTTCCTGCATAACACATCCCTTCTTCTTGCATATCTTCTCTCACACGGTTGTTATAGAAACCTCAACTATTTTTAAAGGTTAACAAAGTTTTTCACCTATGACAGGTTCCACCTTGGAGAACAGACTATACTTTTCAAGGGTAATACTAAACTCTCACATTGACTGTAGGTCATCTTCCTTCTGAAAATCAGAAACATTCAGACAGATCTACACTCCATCTTAAACAAACTTATTTTACATTGAAGTGTCTCAACAATATGCAGCCACAATAATTGCATTGTTTTTCTGCAAATGCCATGGGATAGCTAAATGGATGCAAGCAGAAACTGACACTGTTTGGGGTGAGAAGAGGTAAAATATTCTGGTACATAATAGCAGGACCATTATATGAATCACCAGGCTGCTTGCTGTGTTTGGATTTTTAGACTGGACTTGCATTTAGATAAACCAAGAAGGTTTAACAGTTGCATGAAGAGCAGAGCACACAAAACCAGTTTTCTACAGGTTCACACAGAAATGAGAAGCCTTTACCCTTTCTATTCACCCCTCTTGTTCCACTGACCAGAGCAGTTTAGACATAATAATAATAATAATAATAATAATAATGTAGTTTCCACTCTGTTTACTGTCCTGTTTCTCTGAGAACAGGATTTGTGCTAATAATGTGACAAGAAACAGAAGAATGGGCAACTGAGCAACTAA